>PVKE010009215.1:0-45440 GCA_004027555.1 Craseonycteris thonglongyai | reverse complement strand
CCATTTTTTCACAGAAAGACCTTAATATCTAGGTCACCTTGACTGACATAAGGACCTGCCTTTGTCTGGGACCTCAGTTTTGAAGCGCTTGAGGCATAAACTCTGTCTAAGAAACCAGCTAATGATTTATAATAATCCAGTGTAGTAGGCAGAATAACAGCCCCTCAGAGATGGCCACATCCTAATTTCCCAAATAGCTCTAACTATATTACCTTACATTCAAAAGGAACTTTGTAGGTGTGATTAAATTAAGGGCCTTGAGATGGGGAGGTTTTCCTGGATTATCCATTTGGGTCCGTTGTAAGCACAGAGTTTTTCTAAGAGGAAGGCAGGAGGCTCAGAATCAAATAGTTCACTTTGAAGTTCGAAGTTCACTCAAGTGATCATGGTTGAAGCTTCCAGGGCCCCAAGTAAACACCCTGACCACAGAACTTGTCAGTTGCTCTATAATTATTATCAAAATCATTAAATAGGACCTAGGAGGAAAGTCTTTTTCCCCATCTTTGACCATAGCTATTTTCAACAAGTCATCTCATATTAAACTAGTTTATCTATTTACCATTCATCTTTATTTAAAATAAAATAAAAAGACTCCTCGCATTCTGTGGGAACTATCACCTCTTTCTTAGTGTCAGACCAGAATGATTTACTGGGCAAGTTTGCTGTTTCTAAATGTGCGTGCAGTGGCTACAACTGACAGTCATCATTGGTTGTCTTCCCTTAAAAAAAGCTCTAGGCTACAGATTTCAGAGCCATATGCTCCGTAGTAATTTATGACTCTGGACCCTACACTACTTTGGTCACTCCCATGAACCCGTACATAATTCCTATTGTACTAAATGGCTTCCAACAGGAGCCTTCTTTTCAGCAGTGTGGTATTCAGGTTATGGCTTTGGTTAATTAGTTAGAAGCAATGTGACAGTTTTAAAATTGTTCTCAGTCTTGAATTGAGTTGCTGTATGCTCACATATCAGCAACTCTTCCTCCTAACAGCCTCTCTAATCTGCGTCTTGCATCCACTGCGTGTGTTCAGGCCACTGTTGGCACTTGCATGAACTTCCGGAACCAGAATGCCCCCTACCGAGCTCATTCCCTAAGCAGCCAGAGTAATTTCCCCAATATTCTCCTGCTTGATAGACTCCAGTGTCTCTTTATCGCCGGCCAGCCTCCTCAGTGTGATGTAAAATGACCTTCAGGGCCTGCCCCCTGCTCACCTCCCCAGCATCATATGTGGCCACACTGTATTCTGGGTTCTCTTTGTGTGTTTGCACACTCCCTTTCTTTCACACGCAACACCAGTTTCCACCCGGTACCTGGCTAATTCTCACTCAAGCGTCAGCTTGTATGTGCCCTCCTCAGAGTTAGACGCCCTTGTGTCGGCACCTGTCCTTGCCCTCCTTACAGCCCTTGTGCTGTGCTGTAATCACGGGTTGACCTGTCTATCCCATCAGCCTAGAACCTCTCAGACCAGGCACTCTTTCTTTCATACTCATTGCTTGATCCCCCCGGAACCTAAGACTCTGCGGAATCCTGGGAGGGGGGTCAACATGCATTGGCTGTGGGAATAAAGTGATCTGTACCCTACATTGCAAAGGTGGTCACCAGCAACATCCCATATTGTGAATTCCCTGTCAGAGAATGCCTGGTCCCACTGCCTTGGGGCTTCTCAGCCCACAAACCTAATCCAGCTAAGCTCCGTAGTGTAACTGGGATCCGCTGGTCTCTATGCAGGAGTGTACTCTTACCAATTTCACACTTTTGCCCCCATATCACTGTGTGGTGAAGGGGAACTGAAATGACTAGGGAAAGTGGCTAACTATAAAGTGTTCCTAAACACTGACAAATTTAGCAGTTTATAAAGTGATGTGATCATCTGGGACAAACTAAGAACAAATAAAATGGTCTTTTAGGTCTTTATTCCATATACATAATCAGCTAAAACTTTATTCTCTGTGCTGAACAAACAACAGATTCCAAATCCCATTTTTCCCCCTACAAGGTACACCATTCAGATTCCATGTACCGGTATATTTTTTGAGGCAGTTTTTTTGTCTTGCCTGGCTCTCTTTCTATGACTTGCCCTGTGACCCAGATATATAAATATCTTATGTTCTTGTGCTCCCTCTTCTGGTCTCTTCCACCCTTCAGCAAGACCCTGTTCCTAGAATTGTTTCCCCCCTCCCGCCACCTCACCCCGCGAGGTGGGGCCCTGGCATGTGAACAAAGGAGACAGCCAGCGCTGCAGGGCTCGTGTTAGAGCCGTAGGGGACCCGAAACAGATTCGCTGCTTCTTGTTTGCTGTCCAGCTTGACGAAGCGAAAAGGTGCCATACCGGCAGGGAAAAAAGATGTGGCTAGCAGCCTTTTTGAGATGAGGTACTCCCCAGGGGTAAAAAAAGAAAAAAAAAACATTATACTAAAAAGCACTTCCGAATACAGTTTGGAAATTTGCCTCCCTGGAGATATACAGATTTGGGTAGGATGTGCCCTATCCGTTTACAGTATTAATTACCTAAGTATCTGGTCAGGTGCAATGAAAACCCCTTTAATGTCCTGTTTCTTCCATGTGCCAGAGAAAGTGTCCTGGTGTCTGCTTTGTGACTGTGGCGAGGAACACACCAGCTTCTCTCCCACCTAGAGGAAGAACCCAGAATGGTCTTCACAACTGCCTGAGTTGGTGCTTGGCTTCAGGGCAAAAGGCAGGTGCAAGTCCCCCGGGCACAGAGCCGGAAGGCAACCACCCTTAAAAGGGAGACGGGACTTTTTGTGGCCTCCTTGGTCCCCAGCGTCCTTTGGAGCAACCTTGGAATTCTGATTCTGCCCTCCTCCTTTCTCTTGTTGCAGTTGCTTCTTAGACATTTCATAATCTTGCCTGTTTACCTTATACTCTTTTTTTCTCCCGTTTGACTTTCTGAAACATCTTCTTCGCTAACTATGTTGTTTTTCCTCCTGTGGTGTAAAAGAGGATTTTGACTGTGCCTTTTCTCAAGCTAATCTAGAAGAGCCCCCCCCCGGCCCCCCAAATGTCAAATTCTGTTATTCTCACTCAGCGGGCAAGGGAAGAACCAGTTTTTGCTTACCCACTGAGCTCCCCCAGCCTTCCTTTTCAAACCAGCCTGTTGTCTGGTGTCCTTGGTCCTGCACCTCCTACAGCGATGGTACGTGTGTCCTTTCCTGAAGCCTCGCTGTTTTGCTCTGTGGCTTTCTCTACCCTGTCAGCCTCTTCCCAGCGGATTGTGTCTTTTTCTACCACGCAATCGCTTTTATGAGGTGCGGTTGCAGTTTCATTTACATGGGGTGGAGGGCACTGGTTTCTCTCACGTGGAGAGGGTGTTCAATCCAAGTGCTTATGGAAGATCATTTCCTAGAGAGCCGTGAGGCTGTTTGTCAGGACCACAGTATTTGGAGGGCAAAGGTCAACCCTCATGGGTTTTGTGCTGTCCCTTCTTCTGACCTGCTCCTGTTCCAGCTTAATGCTCTCAGACAACCAATACTCCATTCATCACCTGTTGCATCAGGATTCTCAGCAGTGTCTAGTTTAGCATTTAATTATTCTCCATGGATAACACATTGTGAGTTCCTCCAGGGTAAAACTACATTTTTTGCTTCTTTCAAGTTCACTTTGGCACCCAACAGAGCAAATGCTCAGGTCAATATTTTTGGCTTCATTATTTAGTAGCATCTTGTTCATGTGAGATACCTACTATGTACACAGAAATATTCATGGCCCCAGCACCTCCCTGTGATCTAATGATTTCCTATCATTTAATTTTTTTTTAATACTATAGTATCTGACTAACATAAAAATGTGACCTTCTGTTAATTCTTTTTAGATGTGTACTGTTAATTGCCTTCTTAAAAAGAAACTAACAAACTCTTTTCACCATGCAGATATTTAACAAATTTTCTTAGACTACATGTAGATAACCCATGAAAATATAGGACTTAGTCCCTTACTTTCAAGAATTTCAAATCAAGACAGCCACAACGTCAGATAACAATGCGAAGTAGCACTCCTGTGATTAAATGCCAAGACTGGTGGTCTAGAAGCAGCAGCTATAGTCCCAGGGGGATGGGGACATCCAGTTTAACTGCCACCTCCCAATGTGCAAGAGTTTCCCCCGGCCCTTGCGGTCTATATTGATGGACACCCTCTCCCCTGTTCTTCACACACAGCACAGGTACAGTCAGTGAAGCCAAGTGAAGACTGTGTTCAGGCAGTGAGCACAGCAAGTGTCAGAGGCAGGAGAAAGGCTGGCAGTGTGGCTCAAGAGGGTAACCGGAGATGAGACTGAAAAGGAGTCAATTTGGGGCAATATGGGAAGTCAAGCACAAGAGAAATAAGTTTGCTCTAAAGCAGGGCATTGCTGCTTGGAACATAGCCCATGTCAGGAACATTCCCCCAAAGACTCTGCAGCCTCTCTGTGATTGACGATCCGGAAAGATCATCAAAGTGCGAGAGAGAGGAGAGACGGTATCCACAGAGATGAGAGGTCATGAGCAGAGAAGTGATACTTTTCTCTTTTGCTTTGAGTCTCAGTAGTATTTTTACCACAATGGCAACTCTACCTAGAGATTCTTAAGCCTCGGCTCCTATGCTTGTTAAAGAAAGAAATGACAATGACGTTCAGACACCTGCTAGCTTAGCTGAGGTTTTCAAAGCTATGCTGTTCTGGAAAGCTGCTGGGGATCCACTGTGGATGAGCTTGGTGGATCCTGTCTCTCAGGAGCCATATATTTCCTGCTATAATAGTGCAGGGAAACGGGAGGGCTTATTTTCTATTATGGTTTGTTAGGTTTCTGATTTTCAACTTCAATGACTAAAATTTCATCAAAACACTGAAACACCCTGGGTATTGTTAGGTACCTTAACTAGCAGCTTATAGGTGTGCTCAGAAATAGTTTGATTCACCCAAAATAAGAACACCTAGTGTTCTTAAGTTTTCGTATTTGTCAAAAACAAAAGTTTGGTTTTACAATGTTTGGATATCTTTATTTATAGTCAAAAAAGTGGGGGGTGTTGTTTTCTGAGTTAGGAAGTGTATGGAAACAGGTCTTTTGCAATAGTTATAAGCCACATTCAAAATAGACAGCCCAGAACAGCCTCCAGGGTGCATTCTGGATGCACCTGTGACTTATTTCATTTTCTCACCATCTTCAGAGTTAGCATGAAGGGTGTGTTTCAGCCCCACAGAAACTGGATACAGCCAACGAGTCATTGTTGGAAATTTCTGCCTCCCCTTCTTCAGCGGCAATGCTGCCAGAGATGACACCATTGTCAAAAACAGGACCCTGACTTCATGCCCCAGCAGTCTGAAGTCATCTCAGCAAAGGCTTGCTCCCAGTCCCCAGTCATGTCATTTGCGAGCCTGAAGCCCTCGTGTCCCAGGGAAGGCTGTGGAAGGCTATGGGGCAAGAGCCCAAGAAAGCTAGACAAAACCGGCAGCCATGGCCATGCTGAAGGACAGAATCGACTTCCTCTTAATATTCCCTCCCTTGACGACAGAAAAGATTAGGACTCAAGGGGCAGGGAGGGAAAGTGGCTGAGCGACAAACCAGGAGTGTGGGTATCGTGGGTATCATCACAATTCCTGCAGCCCTGATTGCTGCAGAGATGTACGTTCACTCTGCTGCTCCTCCAGCTCCGGGGCAGCCATTGTCCGATTCACATATGGGGGTATTGTGTTGATCACCACCATTTAACTCCTCACAGAGCACAGATGGTGCCTTCGCTGTGTCAGCGTTAACTCTTCCTCGTTGGCAGAGCCTATTGTGCAAATAGGAAAAGGAAGGAGAAATCAGAAGTGTACAGTCCCTTTGGCAAAAAGTCTGGTTTCTATATATGCATTCACCCCAATTTACGGTACAGCCTTTGGTAACCCCGTCAGCATGTCTGAGTTTCTATGATGTAGTGGTTAGTAACGGACTTAGATGGAGGAAACTAAAGACTATAGAAATACTAGTGCTGTTCTATAAACCATGCTTACAAGGCAAAAGCTGTAGCTTTGTTCCTTCTGTAAGCCACAGTAACACCCACTTCCATTGCAAAGAAAAGACCTCTGCTAGAGAAAGTAATACACACCATTTTAGAATGTCCTTCAAGTGCATTATCTGCATTTCCTCCGCATGTCCCTATGTATATTTCTATTTTACAAATGGAAGGGAAAATGGTGGCAGAATTTCTCAAACTGTCAAGGTTAGATTACATTCCCCACCAAGGACCAGTGCTACTCCCCTGGTGTCACTGAACCCTCATGGCTACTGGAGTATTCGTGGAGTGTCAACCCACTCACTTCCAGAGGGCAAGAAAATAACATCATCCATGAAAGATGTGTCATCTGTCAGTTCTTCAGTTTTGATTTCAGATGGCCAATATAACAGATTCTTGAAGAAAAAATAATTCCCTAACCGGATACAACAGATGTCTAAATATGTAATGGATTGTCACGTGAGAGAAGGATTTATACTGTCTGCTTGCTCCAGAGGGCATTACTAGGGTTATAGCTCAATTCATTTCAACTAATAGTTATTGAGAACCTACAGTGCACTAGACATGCTTTAAACTAAAGGTGGGAGGCAGGGTGACTATCCTGCTGAACTTGACACCAATTATCACAGGAGCAAGCAGGTTTGACATTCATGAAAGTGTGACACATTTGGTGAATCATTGGCTAAACTAAGGAGAAGGAGAAGACAAAAGCAATATTTCTAGTCTCTGGTGTCTAACCATTAATGGGTGAAACAGGAGTAATTAAAAAATTAAATTGGAGATTATTACCAATGTGATAAGTTGAATTTCTTAGGTAACCCAAGTAATCTAATGAGCAAAAGGACATCATGTTGAAATATGGTTATGAGAATGAATTCCATATTCAAATGAAAATGTAGCCACTGGGAAGAAAAGCAGAGCAGCATTGTGTATCCAGAAGCTCTATAAGCAAGTCCAGAAGCATACGGGCAGGGTCCCCCAGACGAGTACTAGGAGGGGATTAGAAGAGACAGGATATTGATATTGATGACAATATCAATTGAGACATTGAGATTGATATAAGAGCTCATTTTTGGTTATATAGCGATGACAATCACAGGTTCCATGAACCTCTTCCCATTTACAAAATTAGAGCAAAGGAGAAGCATCATGCACAACTTCCAACTAATTGAATAGCTACAGAATTCTCTTTAACTAAATCAAAAATAGCTGAGTGGTTATTGAGTTGCCTTATTGGCAATTACACCTTAAGGTAGAAAATTCAAGGGTAGAATTGCTATTTTGGTCCTAATAATAGTGACTAACTGCAAGGAATTGACAAGAGTACACATGAGAGGATCCTTAGCATTGAGAAAGAAATATCATCCTAGAGAACATGATTGTCAAAGCGATTCTGCACTGTCCTAAATATTTTAAGACATTTTTTGTGTGTATGATTGAAAAAACACATAACATGAAATTTACCGTCTTCACCAATTTTAAGTGTACTATATTAATGTCCATCAAATATTCATCTTACTTCAAAAACATATACATTCTTATGAAACAGATCTGCAGAACTCTTGTCATCTTACAAATCTAAAACTCCATATTTATTAAACAACTCTCTTTTTCTCCTTGGCCCCAACCCTTGCTACATTCTGTATCTATAAATTTGACTATTTTAGGTTCTTTGTACAAGTAGGATCATACAGTATTTGTCTTTTTGTGACTAACTTATTTCACTTAGCATAATGACCTCAGGGTTTATCCATGTTGTAGCATACAACAAGATTTCTTTCCTTTTTAAGGTTGCACAATATTCTACTGTATGTGTATACCACCACTTGTTTATCCATTCATCCATCAGTGGACGTGTGAGTTGTTCCCACGTCTTGGCTACTTGTATTGTTAATTGTGCTGCTCTGAACATGGGTATGCAAATATCTCTCCCAGAACCTCTTTTTATTCTTTTGAACATATACCCCCAAAATGGGATTGCTGGATCATGTAGTAGTTTTCTTTTTAAATATTTGAGGAATGTCCATACTCTTTTTCCATAGCAGTTGCACAGTTTTACAATCCTACCAACAGTGCACAAGCCTTCCAGTTTCTCCACAACCTTGCCAACATGTTTTATTCTTGGTCATTTTGGTTTTGGTTTTGGTTTTTTCCTATTTGTTTGTTTTCTGTTTGGAGTTGTTTGTTTTTATAGTAGCCATCTTAATGGGTGTCAGCTGATATCTCATTGTGATTTTGACTTGCATTTCTCTGATGCTTATTGATGTTTATTGTCATTTCATATCCTTGTCAGCTATTTTCTATCTTCTTTAAAGACGCATCTGTTCAAGTCCTTTGCCCATTTTTTTTTTGTTAATTGGGATATTTGATTTTTTTGTTGAGTTGTAGTTCTTTATATGTTCTGGCTACTAACCCTTTATCAGATAAATGATTTGCAAATATTTTCTCCCATTTTGTAAGTTGCCTTTTCACTCTGTTGAGTCCTTTAATGCACATAAGTTTTAAATTTGTTGCAGTCCCATTTGTCTATTTTTGCTTTTATCGCCTGTGCTTTTGGTGTCACATCCAAGAATTCATTGCCAAGTCCAGCCTCAAGAAGTTTTTACCCTGTGTTTCCTTCTAAGAGTTTTATTAAAAGTTTGGGTTTCGAAACCTTTGGAGGGTAAAGCCAGGATGGCTCAGCGGGTTAAGTGCTCACCTTGCAGCCTCGGGGTCCAAGGACCAAGTCCCAGCCTCAGCCCCAGCCCTTGCAGACCCCTATGCTGAACTGGAGTGTGCTTCCCATGTGGGAGGCCTCCAGTTCGACCCCCAGCTCACAGGGGCATACCTCCCATGTGGGAGGCCCCTGACCCAGTTCCTGCCCTGCATGGCTCTCTGCCCACCTGTGTGGAATGAAACCATGTTTAAAACTAATGAAGTACAACTATGGAGACTGATCTGTGCCCTCCCCACTTCTCTCTGTCTCTCTCTGTCTCTGTCTCTGTCTCTCTCTGTCAAAACAATAAAATTAATCTTTAAAAACAAAAGGACTTTTGAAAATAGATTTTTTTTTTAATAAGAGCAAAGTAGAAATTATGCATATGCAGGGAAAGATGGTTCAAGAGGGCTTGGAATGCCCAAAACAAAGTTCAGATGAGGACCTTTTTTTAACAAAGGAGGTATCAGTCAGCAGCGTCTGCTTAGTTCAGTGCTTTTTTTCCCCCCGCTAATGGTAGAAAAACGTGACCAACCATGAAGACCTATATGGAACCCCAAAAACAGTATCAAGAAAACTCAAACCCAAAAGGAGTGGAGACCTTTCTGTTTGGAGCACAAAAAGACAAGGAAATGAACAGCTGCTATTTGGAGGTGTCTGTTTGCTACTGAAGGTAGCGCAGAGCCCAAAGTTATCTCTATGTGTGTGTGTCAAGGAGAGTGCTCATTAGCTGGAAAAGTGAGAAAAATTTGTACAAAGAAATGGAAACCCCAGGTAGATGAACAATAAGAAACCATCTAATTTCCCAGTCTGAAGTAAAGCCTTAAAATTACAGAAAAAAAATTAGGCGTAATAACAGTATAATTTGTTATCGTCAAAACCTTTAAGGAATTGTGGAGTCCAGGAAAGCTGCAAAGAAGTCTGCAAATCAGAAAATGACATCATAGTTTTTAAAAACAAGGAAAAAAGTGGACTTGAAATGTTTGACTGAAGAGCAAGTTGTATAATCAGAATGATTTCTGAATATTTTGACAAGTATGAGTCAAAAACTCAATGTTGCAGGATTAAAAAGGACACATGGTTTATCAGGAGCACATGCTGGAGGAAAAGAAACTCAGAGATGTTCATTGACAGCACCATAAGTAATAAGTGACAATGACGCTTGACTGGGGCATCAAATATACGGTGATAGAAAAAGAACTGACTCAAGATGGTGAGCACATAATGCAATATGTAGACAATGTAGAATTGTACACCTGGAACTTATGTAATTTTTATCAACCAATGCCATCCCAATAAATTTAACAATTAAAATAAACAAAAAATAATAATAAGTGACAGTGAAATAAATTGTAACTAGTATTTCTTGAAAATAGGATCCAAATTGAAGGAGGTGATAGTTCTGTCCTCTGTCCCAGTGACGGAAGTTTTTATTAAGTCCAGATACCTTGCTGGGGATGTAGTCAAACTCAGGATGGTTCAGAGAAGGGCAACAAGGAGGGTTCAGCGGCTCATAACTGGTTTGGTTCCAGGGGTGGGGGTTCTGGCTTGAGATGAAGAACCATTAGAAGGCTCTGAAAAGAGACTGAACTTCTCATCACTAGAAATATTCAAAATGTTTTGTGTTTCTGGTTGAAGATTAAATAGTTGCTAGTTGGTTTGAAATAACTAAAGGGACTGAAGAGGTGAAATCAAACCTTGACTCAAGAAAATTCTGGTCTAGGAAGAGCACTGGTTCCCTGAATGGGGAGAGAAGGTCATTTAAAATGGAAATTAGGTGATTTTTTTAAATCTTCTTTTTAAAAGTAATTTTCTGTTGGAGGTGGTTTTTCAAATGAAACTATAAACCTAGATGCAGGTTTTACTACTTTGTTACCAGTGAGTGGGATGCTTTTCACTTTCATTTTACACTGAAAGATGTAAAAACTTACTACTATTTTGAACCTATTTTAGGATCTACACTTATACTGAAATTGGGTTTTTAAAACGTATTCCATGTTCATTATATAACCTTTCAGAGGGGAGATTTTTCTGTTTTCATTGTATGCTGTTAGAGTAAATATAAATATAGTACCTTATATTTGTATTATTGATAACTTTTGCCCATCACTTACCTGAGAAATATAACCATCTACAGCTGAATGAGAAAATAATTAAGGCCACAGATGAAGGAGGTGAGATGAGGAGGTAAAACCACCCAGTAGAAATGGAAGTTCCACAGAGTCAAGATGTTGGTAGTTCCCAGGAAAGACAATGAATGTTTGCTTCCCTTTCTCTGTTCTCATCAACCCTGAGACAGCTAAAGAAATACCTAATGGGCAGTTTCAGCTGTTCTGTAGCCCCATGATAATTCTGAGCTCAGTGATACAGATAGGGGATACTGACATTTCCTCTAAACATCAGCTTCATCAGGCTGCCTTTCTAATTTGGAACTAGGCCTTGGTGCGCCATGGCTCCCTCTTAGAAAGGCATTTCTGTTTTGACGTCTTCTAGATTCTAGGACTAATGCTGAGCAGATTCTGCTAATTTATCAAATTCCTATGTGATAAAAGAGCTTCATAGGATGTACAGTTTCATTGGACAATAGAGAGACTTAGCAATTATCGTCATTCTTCAAGAGAAATCTAAGCACTGAATCTGAATAATGTAAATAACAAAAGAACCAAGTGCAAGATTCACCCTTGTTCATACCCAGAGATGTACCACTTCCAGTTGGCCAGACTCATTTGGATAGACTAGTAAGGTGACCAGATTTTAACATTGGTAAAGCGGAAAACCATTGACCGGGCGGGGAGGGGATTCTTGATTAAAAATTTGGTCTATCTCCCACCGTTCCCTAGCTTTCGTGCATTCTTTCCAAAAATCGGGACTTTTTAAAACGCCGCGGGCCGGGGAACAAATTGTTAAAAATCGGGACTGTCCCGCCAAAAGCGGGATGTCTGGTCACCCTAGGATAGAGCTATCTGTATAAGACGGAATCTTTTAGAGAGCATGATACAGCTTCCAGTAATATGTCCCCATCTGAAATACAGTTTTTCTGGTTCACTTCAGAGAGACAGCAAGAGATTAGAGGGGAGCATGAGAGTTGAACTCTAGTCAGAAGGCTTGGATTAAGACCTGGCGAAGTAACCATGTGACTTTGGGGAAATCCCTTCACTCTCTGGATTTTCTGGGCTTCACCTCTTTGGGTTTCTTGTTTGGAAAATGCATGAGGATTGAGTCAGGGAAACAGAACCCATGCCAGGTGTTTCAAACAGGGGATATAAAACAGGGAATTGGTCACACAGGTGTTGAAAAACTGGAAGAACAGAAAGAGGAAGAGTGATTAATGACTGCAGGAAGCAGCTACCACTGCTAGGGCAAGAGAGGGTAAAAGGGACCGATGCCTGTAGAGGAGACCGCCCCTTCCAGACACTCCAGCAGGAAAGTGGGGTGCAGCCTCGTCCATAATACACCAGTAGGGAAGCAAAGAAAAAAAGAAGGAAACTGAACCACTGCTTCACCTTTCCTCCCACCTTCTGATTTTCCACCAGTGTCCCCTATCGGCAGAATCCATAACAAGTCAACCAACATAGGAGCCTGGGAAATCATTTTTAAACTCCCAGCCTCAGCATTACAAGAGGGAACATAAGAAGAAGCGTATGAGACAAAAGTAAATAAGCAGCATATGAGTTTGTAATGTCAGACTGAAATTAGATTAAATTACAGAAGTTATTACTAATTGGTCAGAGCTATTTAGATTTTCCTGTTTGTGTTAAAGTAATGCTACTTTCATACATGGACAGGGATGGATGGATGGATGGGTGGGTGGGTGGGTGGGTGGATGGATGGATGGATGGATGGATTTGGTTCTGATCTGAATGGTTTCTGAATAATTTTTATTAAAACTTTTTTAGTTAAAAATTTTTGCATTTAGCTATGGAGACTGCTCTGGGCCCTCCTCCCTTTCTCTCTCTCTCTCTCTCTCTCTCTCTCTCCCTCTCTCTCTCTCTCTCTCTTTCTCTCTCTCTCTCTCTCGCCTTCTCTCAAAACAATAAAAAGTAAATCTTAAAAAAAAGTTTGCATTTTGCTTATACTTTAGGAAAAACTACAGGATGTACATTCCATAAACCCTTGTGATGGGAGAAATTATAGCAAAAATGTGGATTATTGTAGGATCCTTCCTCAAGAGTTCCCAGGAGCTAATTTCAGGGAATCTGGGATCATGTCTCTCAATCATGTGGACTCATGTCAGATCTTTGTTCAGTTAACCTAAGATTTTCTTTTTTTTTTTTTTTTTAAAGATTTATTTTTATTGTTTTTTGACAGAGAGAGAGACAGAGAGAAGGGGGAGGGCCCAGAGTAGTCTCCATAGTTGACAGCATTAGTTTCCATATAGTTTCATTCCACAGGTGGGCACGGGGCTGCGCAGGGCAGGAACTGGGCCAGGAGCCTCCCACATAGGCCCCAGCAAGAACTGAACTGGGAAGCACACCCCAGTTCAGCATATGGGTCTGCCTGGGCCAGACCCGGGATTCGATCCTCGGGCTCTGGGGCTGCAAAGTGAGCAATTAACCCGCTGAGCCATCCCAGCTTCCCCTCTTTCTTTTTTAACCAATGAAAAATTCATCATTGGGCTGACCATGTATTTCAGTTCAAGATATCCATGATCCTGCCAGTCACCATTGACCTACACTGCTGATCCCATAGGCATTCCAGCTAACTTTTGGGATTCAACTCAAAGAGTTCCACTGTTTGACCTCTACCCTAGGATGCCAGCATCCCCATTGAAATCAGGGAGCCCATTTCAACTGCGTGTGTGTGTGTGTGTGTGCACGTGAGCATTCAAAGGGCTAAATTCATGGGCATGCATGTACAGTTGCACAGGGCCCTGTACCCAAAAGGGCCCTGTACTCAGTTTAATGTTATTCTATTGTTGTCTTCAAATTGTTAACCTTGGAACAAGAGGCCCATGTTTTCACTTTGTACTGAGCCCTGCAAATCATGTAACCAGTCCTGGTGTTAGGGCAGAGGAGAACACTGGTGATTTAGAGGCCCGGGAAAGACCTCACTGAGAAAGTGGTACTTTAGGAAGAGCCTGAAGGAGATTGACATATCTGATGAACTTCGACTCAGCCTGCAGCACTCAGAGCAGAGGGCACCTTCTCTAGGAAGGCTTATACTCACACCCTTAGCAGCTACTGCCCCCAGCTTGGTCCTCCTTTAACACCCAAAACATACATGTTACACACTCAGATTACATTGTAGACATTTCTACTGAACGTTTGTCTACCTGGTCATTCTCTTAGCTCCTTGGAGAAAGAGACTATATTTATCTTTGTGATTACAGCAGTAGTAATAGTTGTTCCTCAATGTCTGACCTTGTTCCAAAGGCAGCATTGTTGGTATCCCTGTCTTACAATTGGAGAAACTGAAGCACAGAAAAGTTAAGTTATACAGCTGGTACATAGTAGGTCTAGAATTTGAATCCAAGAAAACTGGTTTTCCCAAACCTCACACAGTGCACAGTGTGTGCCAGTACATGATTGGTGAATGACTATAAAGTAAAAGAAAACTAGTGACAAAAGATCAGATAGAAAATCTCGGGCAGATTTACAAATAACTGAGAAGGACTTTATGTTATGGCTGCATTCTCAAATTCAGGCCTGCACAGGAAATTGTATGCTTTTAAGCCATAGTCACTAGCACAGCCAATGATTTTCTTAAAAAATTAACTCCACCATATGAAATTTCATACTTATATGTATAAATCAACTTGAATGTTGATTTAGTCTTTCTGTTGTTACTTTAAGAAAGGAAACTAGATTTCTCTTGCTCTGTCTTTAACTAAAATTGCTAAAATGACCAAAAGCTTCATTGAAATGGTTAAGTTGATTTAACATGTACACCCCAAATGCAGTATTCTTGCATAGCATGCTGCTTTGGAGAGAAAAGTGTGATGATATGGATATTAATTATAGAAAAATCTAAATCAGTCTTCATCCTGCACAATGGGGTATAGAAATTGGGAAGGAAGAGTTGTCACTAGTGTTCTTTTCTTTATTTGACAAGTGCCTTGCTGTACAAACATCAACCCAGAGGGATGGTCAATGGCCTTGGTATTTAATACATCCATCAGCATAATTTTGTTACCTTCACCTTCCCAGCAACTGCAGTGTATAGAGATCCAGCATCATAGGGGGGAAGTGTCCACGGTGTTGCTGAGGGCAAAGGTTCCATGTTTTGTAAAGCTGGAATTAAGAGACCTTGAGAAATGTGCCAGCCCTCTCTCAGGAAACAGTCAACCAGATCTCCTGATTTGTCTGATCAGCCTTCTGCAGCCGTGTCTGTATGCTGCCAGAGCCAACTGAGGAGATCTTAATCGCATGGCTCAAGCAGGGAGTGCTGTTCCAAGTCTCCTACAAATTCCCAAACCCTCTTTTCAATATACGCCTGAAGATCAACTGCCCAATGGCTATTATAGTCCCAAAAGACAAAACTGTTAGAAGTTCCCCATCATAAGCTCTGTCCAAGAGCAAACTAGGCACCTCCTGAAGTGAACGCCCAGCTCTACCAACAGCCACCCACTTGTGTCCTCTGCCAGTTGAGGTTTCACCTATTTGTCTTTTCATCAACAGCATGGAGATGATACATCAGGAAATACAGGGTTAAGGGTCAGTTTCTGTGAGTCAAATTTTCAACACATTATCAGCATTTGGACACACACCATAGTGCATGAGTTTGGTAGTCTGACCTGATTTCAGGCCTGAAACCTAAAGGTCATTGCCACTTGCCTGTGTGTGCTAACTCCTGGATGAGGTCATTGCCTCCTTTGAAGCAAACTGAGAGCAAAGGGGAGTGTTACTTCTGGCCTGTCTCAGGCCTTAGCCCCTCCTGACACACTCCCTCCTGCCCCCAGTGTGGGATCTTGTGTAGGGTGACCAGACGTCCCGCTTTGGGCGGGACAGTCCCAATTTTTAACAATTTGTCCCACGGCGTTTTAAAAAAGTCCCGATTTTTGGAAAGAATGCACGACAAGCTAGGGAATGGCAGGAGACAGACCAAATTTTTAATCAAGAACCCCCTCCCCCCCGGTCAATGTGTCCCGCTTTACCAGTGTTAAAATCTGGTCACCTTAATCTTGTGTCGCCTAGAGCACAGTGTATATTGCACATTATGGAACCAGGCAATTACATCTTGAAGCATGATGAAAAACTACTGTATTTTCCGGTGTATAAGACGACCGGGCATATAAGACGACCCCCTAATTTTACAGTTAAAACATAGGTTTAGGCCTATATTCGCAGTATAAGACTACCCCCCACTTCTGAGGCTATAGTCTTATACAGCGAATATAGGCCTAAACCTATGTTTTAACTGTAAAATTAGGGGGTCGTCTTATACGCCGGAAAATATGGTACTCTTCAAAATGATCCCTCCAAAATAAGTCATTCAAAGTGCAAGACTGTTAGCCCCGGTTGTCACTAATACTGTATTTTGCATTTGTTTATCATAGCTTTAGGCCATTCCTGACCAGTACATTTTAACCTAGATATGTCTGCTTCCCTTAGAGCAGTGAGACACAGTTCGTTAACATCAGTGAAATAAAACTGGTGTGCTATTTCTAGTCACTTCACTTTAACTTTACGATCATTACCTTTTTAAATAACATTTTTATGGATCATTACTTTTGCATGAGATTCTTCACCTCCTCTTCCCTCTTATTTTTTCCCATTATCAGAGCCTTAGCTGTTACAAACAAAAAGTAGAAAACAGTGCAAACTTGTGGTCACAGTCTCATGAGCGTACAGCTTCACATTGGTACCTGGATATTTGCTTGGCGAGTACAATGATGAGTTTAATGATTCCTAAAAATAGAACGACAGTGCAGCCTCCTCGAGCTGAAGCCTAAAGCAATCATTAGACAGCCTCTGCCTGTTTTCACACTGGCCCGCAGGTGTGACGGGCACTTCCTTTCTGTTTTGTATATTTGGAGGTGTTATTAATACAACTGGCCTGAAGTGCACCAGAGATGGGTTCCTGGGAGGGACACCTGTGGCAGTTGAGAAGGTACCCACTATACCAAGCATAAAAAGGGGGCTTCATTGCACTCCAGGGGTCCTGCTTCTGAGTATTCAAGGGGCCCCCACAGCGCTCAGCAGTGTCCTTTTCTTCGAAACTGGTCTGGGTTTCTCAGCTGGTAACTAACTGTGTAATCTTGTGAGAACCCTTCCATTGTTGACTTCCACTGTGACTTGATAATTAACTGTTCACTTTTTATACCTCTTCTACAGACCTGAATTGTAGGTTTCCTGAGCACAGGCCTAAGTCTTATACTTCTCCTCATAGCACTGGGATGGAATCTGAGCTCTGTGGTCGTGGATAAATTCCTTCACCCCCTTGTTTACAAAATAGAGTCACTCATGCCTGCCTTGCAGGGCATTATGAGAACCACCTAACACGGTGCTGGGCCCCAGGAGGTACATGGTGAATGATAATTCTGACTCACTAGACAGAGCCCTGCACACAGAAGCTGAGAAAAATTTAGCAGAACTGAATATGACAAAGCAGAATTATATTCATGTGGGGAAAGAGCTAGTTATGGACTCTTAATATTTCATGGTGAGGACACCATTTCCTCTGACCTTGGACATGAATGATAGTTTACAACCCTGTTTTTTGTGAGTTTTTTTTAAGATTTAATTTATTGTTTTGACAGAGAGAGATAGAGAGAAGGGGGAGGGCCCAGAGCAGTCTCCATAGTTGTACCTCATTAGCTTTCAACATAGTTTCGTTCCACACAGGTGGGCGGGGGCCGTGCAGAGCAGGAACTGGGCTGGGGGCCTCCTTCATGGGAGGCACGCCCCCTCGAGCCAGGGGCCGAACCGTGGGAAGAGAACCAAACTGGGGGCCTCCCACTTGAGAAGCACATCCCATTTGAGTATATGCGTCTGCACGGTCCGGGGCCGGGATTCAATCCTTGGCCCCTGGAGCTGCAAAGTGAGCGCTTAATCCACTGAGCCATCCCAGCTTCCCCTCCAACCCTGTTTTTATTCATGACTCCTTCATGTGTATCTGGTACTTATTTCAAGCTCATGATGTTTCCTACACCCAAAAGGATTGTGCTCTTTGGCATCCTCAGGCATCCCTTGAGTAGAGAAGCTTTCTTGAGCTCCTTGAAGCCATGTGGCAAGTGGTGATACTCAGGACTAATCTAATGATCCCCAGGGCTGTTTCAGGCTTATTTAAGAATTTTATTTAAAAACAAGCATAGTGGGGAACAGTGGCAGGGCCTAATAAGACCAAGAGCATCAAAATAAAAAAGAAATTGTGATTAAGATGGGAAGAGGGAGGAAGATTCAAGATGTCAAATTACAGAAACAAAGGGATGAGAGCATGAGGAAGACTGTATAGATAACATAAATAGAATTAAGATGAGTTTCCCCAATTTCCCATATAGTGAGTACATCTGCCAAAACTCAAAACACGTATTTCCACTCATCAACTGGCAGATTGGCTAGGGACAGAGCAGAAGATGATTACTTGGAGAGGGGTCACCTTTGCCTTGATTCTGCCATTCCTCTATTTGTGGTGGAGCCATGCAATGAAGAAATGAGTCATGTGTCATTCTCATTGCCTTCTTTGGTTACTTATAAATACGTACTTCCTTGCCTTGCACTCCCTTTTAAAGGTTTTTGGGAAAAATGTCCATAAGGTAGATATAGTAAGTACTAGAGTTCCTGAGTCTATTATGATGTCAGCTTAATAGGACACAAAAGTGTAAGTTAGATGAGCTCTTTGTCAATACTAGTACAAAGTCACAGGATAGGACAAATAAGGACTCTTGCCTGCCTTGGCAACCCAAGGTTGATTGGTTTGCTATGTTGGTTTATACAGTGTCTTGCTCCAAAAGCAATTTGAGACAACACTCACTGAACTCTGTGTTGTCACCTTCTGTGCACACTAGTTGTGTGCTAGAGGCACAGTTAGACTTAGGACATACTCAGTAACATACAAGCTTTTTTCAGGTATTTTACCATGTTAAGAGACCCTTGTTAGAAGCAGCATTACAGAGAAGCCAGGGTGGCTCAGCGGGTTAAGCACTCGCTTTGCAGCCCCAGGGACTGAGGATCGAATCCTGGCCCCTGCCCATGCGGGCCCATATGCTAAACTGGGGTGTGCTTCCTCAATCTGGCTATGGGGGCGAGAGGATGGTGTCATTCATTTTCTCTGGTAGGTTTGGAGAGGGCTTCCAGAGGAGTCAGTGTCCAAATTGAATGAGGAATAGCAAATGTGAGTCGTCTTAAGAGGTTTGGCTCTGTGTGTTGTGGTGAATTTAATACATGTGGAAGTTGGCTACAAAGGCTGCCAGTTCATCTTGTTCTGCACTTGTTCCCCTAGCACAGGGCTGGGCAAGACGTCGATTGCAGTCCTCCGGTGGACTGCCAAGCAATTTTGGGGTGACCACCTGAATAATGAAATAAATAGCTAGTGGACCGCGACACTTGGAGAAGTAGTCCTTGCCCTGAAAATGTCTGTCCAGGCCTGGACTAGCAGATGTGTGTTCATCAGTTGTACTGTAGCTTCCAGCAAGGCCTCCATGATTACTACTTTCACCTGATTTGTACTGGTACACATGATTTGCAGACCTGCCTCTCCTTTCTGTGGGGTCAGCAGTGCTTGCAAGAACCTAGAGGATGCATAGTTTTGCACAGAGGGTAAGGAAGCCTGCCCTGAACACCAGCAAGTCTGATTTACTTCTACAGGGAAAAAAAGGGTGGGGGGAGAATGCCAGGATAGCTCAGCAGGATGAGTGCTTGCCTTGCAACCATGAGGTCTGGGGATCGAATCCTGGCCCGGGCCTCCTGCGCAAGCCCATGTGCTAAACTTCAGTGCAGCTGGTAACTACCTGGATGGCATGACAGCGAAGGTTCTCCCCTCCCACACAAGAGGCCCCCAGTTCTGTTCCTGCCCCACACAGACCCATGTGAGGAATGAAACTATGTCACAACAAATGATGTACAACTATGAAGACTGCTCTGAGCCCTCCCTTCCCCTGTCTCTCTCTCTAACCTTCTCCCAAAACAATAAAACCTTTAAAAAAAAAATGAATTGTGCAATAAAATGTAAAACTAAAACTTTAGAAATAAATAAATAAATCTTTAAAAAAGAAAAAAACTATTGGCTTTCAGCAAAGTATTTCTAATTACCTGAGTTACTCTGTGTGTGTGAGCATTTGCAGATGTGTACACACAAGCTGCACAAAGAGCACATTTTCAATGTGTGTAAAATATAATGGATGAGCAGCACATGACAGTAGGCTTAGCCGCTGAAGACTTACCAGGAGAGAAGACAGCTGCATGGCAAAGCCGCTGCTTATAATTAGGGAGGAACTAACCCATGTCCTGTGCCACTCAGCAACTTCAACCATTCCAATGACAGCCAGTTTGTTTAGCTCTGTAACCCACATTCTTTGTGGGCCAGGAGTTAATTTCTTGTTGAGAACACTGCTTGGGATTGTCATCATCTACGGTATTGTTGTAAGATCAGGTATGACATGATGACTGAAAAGTCCCACCTAGAAACCATGATGAATGAGCAAAACAGGAGTTGCTTTTAATGTCTCCTTTTAACTTTAAGTGAGGAAAAACATTTTTGAAACCCTACGGACTTTTCGTTTTTAACGGGCCTATATTGCCGGTTGTGCGGTTGACAAGAAGACGATCTTGCTTTCTTTGGCTCGAGGGAACTGCAAGCAACGTCACAGCACTCCTTATGCAGAACAGCTCTCGACAGGACTGACTGGGAGGGAAATTAATAGGCTTCCCATTGTTACCGTGCCTTTTTGCCAGGATATTTCATTAGTGTGAACAGTGAACCCGTTGTCATCTTGTTTAGCCACTTGACCCTGGTGATTTTCAATTCTGTGTGCGGTGATGAAGTAGAGCAGTGGCATGCACGAGACAGGCACTAATTATTGGAAGCAGTACGAGATGAACTGCTCCTTTGCCGTCTTTATTCTGGGTCTTTAGCACTGTCTGCTTACCTTGCTTCAGTTGAGGGATTCAGGACAATAGCGGCCCTGATGGTAACGCTGGCAATTTCCCTGTTTGTTTTGCAGGTCACGGCCAGGGGCTTTGGGCCGCTGTTACAGTTTGCCTACACCGCCAAGCTGTTACTCAGCAGAGAAAACATCCGTGAGGTCATCCGCTGTGCCGAGTTCCTGCGCATGCACAACCTGGAGGACTCGTGCTTCAGCTTCCTGCAGACCCAGCTCCTGAACAGCGAGGATGGCCTGTTCGTGTGCCGGAAGGACACGGCGTGCCCGCGCCCACACGAGGACCATGAGAACTCCGCGGGAGAGGAGGAGGAGGAAGAGGAAGAAACGATGGATTTAGAGATGGCTAAGATGGCTTGCCCCAGGGACCAGATGCTTCCAGACCCCAAAAGCTTTGAGGCCACCACCATCCCCGTGGCAGAGAAGGAAGAAGCTTTGCTGCCCGAGTCCGACGGGCCGACAGACACCAAGGAGAGCTCAGAGAAGGACACGTTAATGCAGTACCCCCGATACAAGAAATACCAGCTTGCATGTACCAAGAATGTCTATAACGCATCATCACACAGTACCTCAGGTTTTGCAAGCACATTCGGTGAAGATCACTCTGGCAACAGCCTCAAGCCGGGGCTGGCCAGGGGGCAGATAAAAAGTGAGCCACCCAATGAAGAGAACGAGGAAGAGAGCATCACCCTCTGCCTGTCCGGAGATGAGCCTGACATTAAGGACAGAGCCGGGGATGTCCACATGGAGCGGAAACAGCCCAGCCCTGCCCCTGCCCCCACCCCCGCCCCCGCCGCCCCTGCCGGGGCCGCCTGCCTGGAGAGGTCCAGGAGCGTGTCCTCTCCCTCCTGCTTAAGGTCTCTGTTCAGCATAACAAAAAGTGTGGAGCTGTCTGGCTTGCCCAGTACATCTCAGCAGCACTTTGCCAGGAGTTCCGCGTGCCCTTTTGACAAGGGCATCACTCAGGGTGACCTTAAAACTGACTATGCCCCTTTCACGGGGAACTATGGACAGGCCCACGTGGGCCCGAAGGACACGTCCAACCTCACGATGGGGTCGCCCCTCAAGGGGCCTGGGGTGGAGGCGCTCTGTAAACAGGAAGGAGAGCTGGACCGGAGAAGTGTGATCTTCTCCTCGAGCGCTTGTGACCAAGTGAGCACTTCTGTGCATGCGTATTCTGGGGTAAGCAGTTTGGACAAAGACCTCGCCGAGCCGGTGCCAAAGGGCCTGTGGGTGGCGGCAGGCCAGTCCCTCCCCAGCTCACAGGCCTACTCCCACGGTGGGCTGATGGCTGACCACTTGCCAGGAAGGATGCGGCCCAACACTAGCTGCCCAGTGCCAATCAAGGTGTGCCCCCGCTCGCCCCCCTTGGAGACCAGGACCAGGACTTCCAGCTCCTGCTCCTCCTATTCCTACGCAGAGGATGGGAGCGGGGGCTCTCCCTGCAGCCTCCCGCTCTGTGAGTTCTCCTCCTCGCCCTGCTCCCAGGGAGCCCGATTCCTTGCCACCGAACATCAGGAAGCAGGCCTGATGGCCGACGGCGTGTACAGCCAAGTCCGACGCCAGATTAAATGCGAGCAGTCGTACGGAACCAACTCCAGCGACGAATCCGGATCCTTCTCGGAAGCAGACAGTGAGTCGTGTCCTGTGCAGGACAGGGGCCAGGAGGTAGGGAACCCACGTAAATTCAAGCCTGTGACCCGCTCTCTCAGTCCTTTATCTGGACTCCCCCTCCCCCAACCCCCACCACTCCCAGATCCTTCTTATTTGCCAAGATTACAGGTGACAGTAAAGGAGCTGCCTCCCCCACCCATGGAGGCAGGAGGCTCCATGTTGATCCCAAATTAACTACTTTTGTCCTCGAAGACTTCACGTTCGATCTAAATTTCAGTATTCAACAAGCGTAAGCAAGCTCCTTAGTGAAAGAAGTAAGCCTAATGCATGAAAGCCATGCCGAGGAGCTGCCACCCTGCCTTGTTCCCGTCCTTCTTCTGGTCCGTGTGCTTTGAAAGGAGGCTCTCCACACCTCCTTTATCCTTGCTCCTCACACTTCATTGTGAAGGGAAGTACAGAATCACTTTCCAGATTGAAACTAGACAGACCCACCCTACCCGGGTGCTTTCCCAGCACCCTTGAAGCTTTTCCTTGTTGACGGAAGACCCTGGGGTCACGATGCAGGTGATGGACAGCTCACCACCCGTCCTGGTCTCAGGGTCTCAGGGTCACAGCAGAAGCCCCCGCATCAGTCGCACGTCACTGTATAAAATATGTCATTTCCTGAGTTCCCCACAAATGGCAAGAAGTTATTTTCAGGAGTAATGGGGTTGAATAGCAGTTTCTGTCTACCCTGAAAGCAAAGTGTTCTAGATTAAAAAAAAAAATGCCCAAAGACCATCTGTGTGTCACCAATGCCGGGACAGGGGACAAGAGGAGCAATACCAGCTTCATCATTCACAGGACACTTGTGGCTGAGGAGAGAAACTAGGCACCCCGTATGTTCCACCCATCCCCCTCCCATAACCTGAGAGGCCCCTGGAAAGATGTGAGGGAGCCTGTGTCCCACACTGGCACTATCTTACTGGTTGACAAAGAACCAACCTGAGGCTGCCACCTGTGTGTCAGACCTGCCTCGGGAGCTGGAGTGAGCGAACCCAGTGACAAGCCCTCCTCAGAGCCACGAGGTCCTCGCTAGACCAGTGCCCTCAGTGTGCGTCTGTGCTCCCAGGAAGTCAGCCTCTAGTAAAGCAGGATGTGAACCCAACCAGACAGCAGAAATGCCACGCGGGAGGTGGCTTTTCACAGAGCCACGTGCGGTTTATTCAGCCCCTGCAAGATTGGCGAGAGGCACATGAGGTTCTAGTTCAAGTGTGTTTGGAAAATAGATTCCAAGGCTGTCTGTGCCAACTGCAGAAATGCCCTGTGGTCAGTCCCTTGTTTTGCCAGCTAGCCTGGTCCCTCCTCTTCTGTTACTTCCTGGCAAACATGGAGAAAGACAGGATTTAATTTAGTCAAAAGACATTTGAATGGGGGACTATTCCTACTCACAGACTCCATACCCCCTCAGGTCTGGGAGGGAGGCTTGTGCCCAGGGCCCCAGAGGCACAATGCGTCTCTAACCTGAGAGGACTGAGGCTTTATGAAAATTGTGAAAACAGCAAAAGGTCATACTCTCTCTTTCCTCACTCATTTCTTTCCTTCCAACCACAACTTTTGTGAGTTTTTTTGTTTTTGTTTTTCCCCCTGAAACTGTTCACAAGCATCCCTGGTGTCATTGAGTCAAGTTCATTGGCATAACGATTTATCTTGCCAAGGATTTGGTGTCATGAAAAAAGGACATATGCCTCTATACCTTTGGGGTTTTTGTCTCTCCCCGCTATTAAGCTAAAGGGGTTGTGTTTTTATGATATTGGTACTTGTTCAAGGAACTGTCAGTTTCAGAAAAATCTCCTTTCATCTCTCTCATATTCCCTAAAGAGAGCTTAAAGTCGCTTCTTGGAACTCAGTGCCATCAACAAGAGCACATGGTGTTTCCTGTGTTCAGCCATATCATTTGTCTGCCTTAGAACTTCTCAGTTCTACATGAATCAGTTATTAAGGAGGATTCAACCCACCTATAAAATAGTCATAAACAGGACTAGTCTCCCCCTGAAAAATACCCTGTTTTAAAAAATACTTTTATGGGGAGTTCCCCCAGTTCAGTTCTCTCTCTGTCTCTGTATGGCTCTCTCTCTCTCTCTCTCTCTGTCAAAAACAATTAAAAAAATAATAATAAATAATAATAATAATTAAAAAATACTTTTATTTTTACTTTTTTTTAAAAATCTGCTTTTTTGCATTTCTAAACAGTGAAACAAGTGACATTTACCAAAGCTTTATGCCATTTCAGGAATCACACTTAGCCCTGCTCTGTAGTACATTTTGGACAGGAGTGTTATATAGTAAAGCTAAGGTTTTTCCCAGTTTGACATTTTAGTTTTCCTAGAGGAGAAAAGATGAGGTTTTCCAAGAACTATCTCAGGGACTCAGCATGGCTGCTCTCTCTGAGATAATAACTTGCTTTCAGGAGTTGCTTTGACCCTGGTGGAAGCGTGGTCTCACGTAATAATGTTGATTAAAAATCCTTCACATTATGACTCATAACTTGTTTTCTTGAACTGACCCTGAAGCAGCCAACTTCTCTACTGAGCTACTTCTGCCTCATTCTGCTCTTACAGACGGTCCAGGTGACTTCTCTTCCAAAATGAACCCCAAGGAGACACCCAAGTCAGAAATCAGCAAAGGCGTTCTCACCTCCAGCTAGCCACCTGTTCAGTACTGCAGACAGACAGGTCCAGGAGCCTTCCCAATCTCTCTTCTTCCACCTCTGCAAGGAGCCAGAATGTTAGATCAAAAGAAGTGTTAGCATTCTGTATATTCTGTCGATGTTGGTTCTACTGTGTTAACTCTCCTGTCTCATCAACACTGACCTGTCTCATCCTCTGTAACTATTCTCTAGCTTTAAACAAAGCTTAAATTAGGGCAATCTTGCCCTTCATCAACAATCAGCTTTTTTGAATTACTTTTTATTTTTTTAAGATTTATTTTATTGTTTTTGACAGAGAGAGAGAGAGAGAAGGGGGAGGGCCCAGAGCCGTCTGCATAGTCATAAGTCATTAGTTTTTCAACATAGTTCATTCCACACAGGTGGGCATGGAGCCAGGCAGGGCGGGAACCAGGCCGAGGGAGCCTCCTGCATGGGAGATAGGCCCTCGCAAGCTGGGAGCTGAACCCAGGGCCTCCTACATGGAAGCTTGCCCCAGCAGGAACCAAACTGGGCCCCGCCCCCCCTCTGCCCACATGGGAAGCACACCACAATTGAGCACATGGGTCCTCACAGGTCACAGCCAGGACTTGATCCTTGGGCCTCGGTCCTGCAAAGCGAGCGCTCAACCCTCTGAGCCATCCCAGCATCCCCTACTTTTTTTAAACAATCAAACAGCACACTCAGCCCATAACTTACCAAATTTGACAGGCTTTCTCTGTGCCTACAACAATACACAAACCCACATTCACGTTTCTAGGGGTTTTAGTTTTATTTTAATGGCATTTACTATATTATTACTCAGCCACTGGCATTTTTCACATAGCTGTCTACTGTGTACATGCCTCTAGGTCAGTCACAAAGTGCTAACGCAGGCTTCTTTAAGAATCATGGATCCCATAAATCACAATTTATTCAGCTGGCATTTATCAACAGCCATTCCAGTTGTTTCCAGTTTGTTCCCCTCTTATAAACATCGCTGCAGTAAACATTTTTGTGAACATATTTAGTAGTGGTGCTTTTATTTTTGTGGGTTAGAATTCCATAGCAGGTTAGAGGTTATGCTCATTTGTTAAATACTACCTAACTACTTTCCCAAAAGGCTGTAGCAATTCACATAACCTTCAGCAATTTAGGAGTCTCCACTTCCCCCTGTTCTTGCCAGTACTAGCTGTTACTAGTCCTTTTAATTTTTGCCAGTCTGATGGGCAAAAAATGATGGCTACTAATGAGGTCGCCTTCTCCCCATTTGTCTTTTGTGTTGTTTGTCTTTAAATCAAATTATGGGGGCCTGACTCCTTAATATAGGCATACAAACCTTTTCTAAATGTTATTTATATTTTCTTCCTGTCAGTTTTTTTTTAATTTATGGTATCTTTCTGTTAGAAAAATGTGTTTTATGTAATCAACTTATCAATATTTTTCTTTATGACTTCTGGGTTTGCTATATTACTTTAAAAGTCAGTTTGGGGGAAGCCGGGATGGCTCAGTGGGTTAAGCGCTCGCTTTGCAGCACTGGGGACTGAGGATTGAATCCCAGCCCCGGCCCATGTGGACCTATATGCTAAACTGGGTTGTGCCCCCAGTTCGGTTCTCACTGGGGTGAGACCCCGGCCCAGTTCCTGCCCTGTGCAGCCCCGCCCACCTGTGGAATGAAACTATGTGGAAAAACCAATGATGTGCAACTATGGAGACTGTTCTGGGCCCTCCCCCTTCTCTCTGTCTGTCTCTGTATCTCTCTCTCTCTCTCTCTCTCTCTCTCTCTCTCTCTCTCTTTCTCTCTCTCTCTCTCTCTCTCGTCAAAAATAAATCCTAAAAAAAAAAAAAAGTCAGTTTGGAAATGTTTTCCTACTGCCAATGATGAAAAAATGAGCAAGTCATACGAAGTGAAAAAAGTAATAAAACAGTATGCATACCGGTAATTAAGTCCTAGTTGGCTTCAAAATGGGAGGCAGAGTTGGGGAGAAGGACTATAGGGAAAATTTCATTTCTATGTATTCCTGTAATGTTTCAATTATGCATGTGTATCTCACACAGGTCTTTTAGTTCATTGAGGTGTAATTCACATCCTGTTAAAGTGAACAGCCAGGGGCTTTTAATGATTCACAAAGTTATGTGACCATCACCACTCTGTAATTCCAAGATATTTTCATCACCCCTAAAGAAAACACCATACCTTTAGCAGTCACTCCTCAATGCCCTCCCCTCAAGTCTAGGAAACCAATGGTGTACTTTCTGTCTCTGTAGATTTGACTATTCTGGACATTTCATACCAGTGGAAACCTCGTATTTTGTCGCCTTTGGTGCCTATCTTCTTTCACTAAACATGATTATCTCCAGGGTTTATTATTGTCATTGATGTACCCACTGGGTATGTCATCATGTATCAGTGCTTCATTCCTTTTTATTGCTGAGTAATATCCCACTGTGTGGATATACCACACTTCGTTAATCCATTCAGCAATAGAGGGACGTTCAGGTTGTTTACATGTTTTGGCTGTTAGCAATAATGCTGCTGTGAGCACTTGTGTACAGTTTGTTGTAGACATGTGTTCTCAGTTACCTTTGTTATAGACCTAGGGGTAGAATTGCTGAATTATATATAATGCTGTTTAAACTTTTGAGGAGCTAGCAGCACCATTTCACATTCCCACCAACAGTGTGTGAGAGACCAAACAGCTCCACATCCTCACCAGCACTTGTTATTATCCATCTTTTTATTATAGCAATTCTAGTGGGTGTGACGTAGTGACTTGTCTTAGTTTATAGGTTCCTTTTTAAAATATGAAAATTATAGAAAAATCACAACCATTTTTCAAGTAATAGTAAGCTTCTTAGTAAGACAGTTTTGTACTAAAAGCATTTCTAAGTAATTGTGGGTTTTAGTAAAGAAGCACTAGAAAGATAGTTTATTTGCACGGCCAAAATCATTGATTCGTTGTACTTGCTTCATTACCATGTTTCATAGCAAGAGGGATAAAAGTGTAGAAGCGATTGTGTGTGTTGGGAGCAGGGAGAAATATGGTCCAGAGCAAACACTAAAATGCAACAGCATAGAGGACCTATGTTTGCCTCTAACTCCCCCCAGATGCTGACCAACTTCCAGACATATCTTGTACATAAAATTTTTTGCAGTTGTTTTTGTGGTTTGTTGAATCAGGCATCTTTTTAAAAATGTCTGTAATTGGTCTCCTTAATAAAAAGAAAATCCTGCTGGACAGCAGAGAAGTCAGACATATTTCTAATTAGAACAATGTTTTCATATTGTCTAGCAAGACATTCTTAGCATCTGGAATTCCAAAGCATACTATATGTCTGGAAGAAGAAGCCATGTGACAAAGAACTATAGGACTAATAAACAGAAATTGTAATAATATTAATAATTATTATTATTTAATAGCTATAAGGCAATTCAGACTTTCAAAGCACTTTAGTATCCAAATTTACTCTTCATAGCCATCCTGTAAGTTAAGCAGAGCAGGTATTAATTATATCCCTCTGACTCATAGACCTTCAGAGAACTTCAGGACAGAGAGAAGAAAAAAGGTGCCTGAAACCCCACAGCTAATGAACTCAGTACCACAACAAAATTCCAGGTGTCCTGCATTTGTTCCAGAAACTGGACCATGAGAATCAAGGATAAAAAGGACAGTTGTGCAGGAAACATTTCTTAGTCTGGGAGGGGAGACCTTGTCATTGGCTTCTGCCAGGCACTGAGTTGGCTGTCCCCATCCCAGCAGCACTGGGGTTATCAGCCCAATGGGCATCGTGCTTCCTCCGCTGACAACTCAGAGATCTGAACGTGCCGTAAGGGCATAGGTGTTAGAGGCTTTTGAGTGGGGAAGCCGGGATGGCCCAGCAGGTTAAGCACTCGCTTTGCAGCCCCAGGGACCAAGGATCGAATCCTGGCCCTGGTCTGTGCGGACCCATATGCTGAACAGGGCTGTGCTTCCCATGCGGGAGGCTCCCAGTTCAGTTCTCACCCCCTGGTTCAGGCCCTGGCTTGAAGGGGCATGCCTCCCATGCAGGAGGGCCCTGGCCCAGTTCCCACTCTGCTTGGCCCCTGCCCACCTGTGTGGGACAAATCCGTGTCAAAAAACTGATAACATGCAAGTATAGAGACTGCTCTGGGCCCTCCCCCTTCTCTCTGTCTCTCTCTGTCTGTCTCTTTCTGTCGCTGTCAAAAACAAAAAAATAAATAAATCTTTAGAGGCTTTGGAGAGCTGACTGCACCATCAGGCGCTCGGGGTACTGTGAGTAGGTTGCTTCTCCTCAACCTCTGGTAGTGAAACCAAGAAAGGAATTAGAAGATTTACACACCAACTTCACTGGCAATTCTGGAGGAAATAAATACCTGGTTTTGACTTTTTCTGCAACATTTACATCTCTGTCCTGCTTCTCCAATAGCCCCCATTTGGCTCATCAGAGACAGCAGGCAAGTGAGATGTGTTAGGAGGCACGGTGAGGTGATGACAACCCTGTGAACATCTCGAGAGGAAATGAAGATCACAGGTCCACTAGAGCAGGAGAATCATTGTTTGGCGGGTGGAAATCCTTCCCCCCCCCCCTCTTTTGTCTCATATTTGAATTCTCTACAAGTTACATTTCTCATAATTTTTTCAATGATATTTTTGTTTAACTGGGAGAGAGGGATGTTTTGGCTGCAGAACCTGCAAAGTTGTTGGCAGGGAAGAGATACAGAGCAGCTGATTCATGTTTGATGAGACAGGCGTGCTGCACCCCAGGGTGTCCCGCCCCTGGCCCCCTGTAACCAACCCCTCAAGGAAATATTTACATTTCACTCACCTTCCAGCCATCACACCATTCTCCCATCATTTGCTAACCTCTAGGGCCAGAGGTCCCTTGGCACACTGCAGGGCCACTCATGTCACTGACTACTCAAGAGCTGGGGCCCTCAGAGGGTCTAACCCCCCTGTGGTGAGCCCTTAGCCGGCTGGTGCAAGAACCAGGCTGAGAAGGTGCTCTGGCCTGTTCCTCCTGGTGTGAGAAGAGGCGTGAGCACCCTGCTGGGGCTGGGTAGCCCTTCCTGAAGAGAATGCAGTCCCTTGATCCCCCAGGCCCTCCTCCTCCGTGCAGCCTGCTCAGCCTTCCATGCTGAGCCTCGAATGCGGGGGCCGGCTGCATATGGCTGCAGGCCGGCCAGTGCAGGCGGGTGGCGGTAGTGGTCAGGATCTTCACCTTGTTGAAGTGGGTATTTTGCACAATTTAGGAGGGTCCTGTGGATGAAAGCCAAACCACTGCTGGGAAGGAGACTCCTGGAAGAGTGGCAGAGACAATAAATAAGATAAAAGAATTCTCCGGAAGGAAGGAAAAAGGGCCTCAGCCTTCTGGATGTAGTTCAGCTTCTCAAAGCCGAGTGACATTCGCTGACTGAGCCCTGTTTGAGGAATGTTGGGGTACCTGCGAACCTGAGAATGGAATATTCTTCTAGCTCCACAAGGGGTCAGCAGCTGTTATCTCCAGGGACGATGCCCATTGGCTTAGAACTTACACTCTGACAATAATGAACAGCTGTGGCGAAGGGACCACGTTGCCTTTCCAAGAACACTTCCAGGACTTCCCTCTTGGTAGTCAGGAAGTTCGCCCTTGCTAGAGTAACAGAGCCTTTTACAAATCAACAAGAGTAGTGGGGTTTGGGTTTTTTCCACATGGAAGAAAATCTGTGGCTGACTATTTTCTTTTCCTTTGACCTCTTTAAAAAGCAACTGGAGTTGCAACAGCTCTGCTGAAATATTATATGGCCTCTTTGCTTCAAGGACTTTGAAACCAGCATTGTTGGTTTTTCTTCTTTCCGGTCAACCTCTGTCTTGTTCTCCGTCATGTTTTATATTCCCCTGTCTGGATGCTTTTAAATACAGTAACTCTTGGTATAAAAGGTCTTTTGACATTCCCTGTGGCCTGAAGTACAGGTATGTATTCTTTCTGAAAATAAGTAAACAAATTTAGAGCAGAATGGCTGTGTTGTCAGCAGAAGGGGAGACTCCACCAGGCCTACAAATGCTGCAACCTCTGCTGTGCAAACAAGGTTTCTGCCTGGTGTGGAAACATCCGTGTCCCCAACAGACAGAGCTCTGTATTATGTAGGCACCATCCAGGATCTGAGTGTCTGTTTGTTATCCAAAGGGCATAAGAGGGAAGTCAAACATTCTTTCATATCATTATAAGCCCTGTGCAAACACAGCCCCTGGACAAAGCCTTTTCCCGGGCCTGTAACAAGGAGCAGTCTGTCCTGGTGACCCGTCTTCAGCAGTCGGGGCAGGGCTGGGCTGAGAGCGGTTTCATGCGTGTGGTTGAGATTTTGTTGTCTTGGGCCAGAATTTTACAGGTGTCATGGGACAGAGCTCAGTCACCACGCGGAAGTTGAATCAGAGAGCCCATTGGGAGCCTTCAGCAAGTGCCACATCCAGAAGGCTCAGAGCTATGAAGTGTCCTGACAAAGCAATTGCACCCAGCCAGAGAAAAGCCAAATGATTATTGAGTATGATTGCCTTTGTGCATGGGGATTAACTAGTCACAAATGCCAGGATCTGGACTCATGTGTACCTGCATCTGAGGCCACCAAAGAAAAGCTTGAGGTCAGGATCAAATATCTTCACCTCCCTCCCCTGATCAACACAGACATAACATTGCAGCTTCTGAATATCAATGAGGACTTGGTTTCTTCACCCAGAACTATTTTGACTAAACCCAGACCCACGCATCTGTTCTTCTGGTGCCTCAAGTTCACACGAGTCCATTTGTTCAGTCTTCCAGAGTTGTGCTGTCCAGCACAGTAGCCACACACCACACATGGCCACGGAACCCTAGAATTGTGGCTGGTCTGAATTGTGATGTGCTATAAGTGGAGAATCCGCCTCAGGTTTTAAAATTTTAATATCAAAAACTAAAAGATATATCAAATTTTTATATGAATTACATGTTGAAAATACAGTAGACTCTCAATTAGCCAGCACCCATGCCGGATAAATGTAGTATCTTTTCCTTTTTTTTTTTTTGCCGGTTGATTGAGTTCCGGTTAACAAAGAACCTACTGTATTTTGGATCTAGTGGGTTCAATTAAATATATTATTAAAATTAATTTTACCTGCTTCTCTTCACTTCTTTTACTACTTTACATCAGTGGCTACTAGAAAATGTAGAATCGCTGATGTGGCTCGCGTTGATTGTGTTGACCTGCGCTGGGCTGGCCCTCGAAGGACATGCAGGTTTCTAGTGCCATCTGCTGGTCTGTCTCAGGCAGACAGACACTCGTGTAAGCAAGAATGAAGCTGGTCAAGCTGGGAAACATTTTCATCTCTTGGCAGAGCAACATGCAAACTTCCTTTTCCAGGAGCTTCTGAACCAGGACCAGAACTGAACCCTGAAGTCCCTGCATCATGAGTAAAGGTCTTGGAGAGGGTTGTGGCAAACTGCAGGAAGGTGCAAGCCTGTGTTCTCTACTTTGACTTGGCAGAGGAGGCCCTAGAGAACAGAGGTGCTTTTCTCAAGAAATATTTCAAAACACCACAGGGTTTTAAGCAAGCAGTTAACAAAACATGAGGACACAGAGCCAGCCCTCAAGAAGCCAGTATCCTCTCTTTGGATAATGTTGACTTGCCTTGATTTGTTAAGAGTTTGAAAGTAGGACTTTTGCTGATAGTAGGAACTGCATCAGTTATGTATTGCTACATAACAAATCACCTACAAACATTGTGGATTAAAATAAGAATAATCACTTGACATTTCCCACTGTTTTGTGGGTCAGAAATTTAGAAGTGGCCGATCTGAGCACTTTTGGCTTGGGAAATCTCATGAGTTTGCAGTCAGATGCTGGCTGGGGCTTCAGTCATCTGAAGCTTTGGGCCAGAAAAATCCAGACCCAGGTTGGCTCATTCACTTGACCGGTAAGGTGATGCTGGTTATTGGCTGGAGGCCTCAGTTCTTCTCCACAGGGGCCTCTCCACAGGGATGGTTGGGTGTCCTTGAGGCATGGCAGCTGGTTTCCTCCACAAAGAGCAATCCAAGAGGCCTAAGAAGAAGCTGCAATTAATGACCAGCCTTCAAAGTCACACACCATTACTCCTGCTACACTGAATGTGAGGCAGGAACATGCATCTCACCTCTTGATAGAGGAAGGTCAACATGATGTTCTGAAAGAAAACGTGAGATGGGATGGCCATTGAATTTTTGGAAAATATGATCTGCCGAAGTGCCTAAGGCTTGTGGAACACCGTACATCTAAAAAGCGTGCCTCATTTTGCAGATGAGGAATTGGAGGCTCAGAGAAGTCAAGTCACTAGCCTGAGGTCTCACGTCTGGTGAGAAGGACAAAAGCCCAGTCTGACTCCTCATCCATGCTGCGATAGTCTATCCAAGTTGTCTCCCTGTATCTCCCTACACTGTATTAACTATCAGACATGCTCACTGTTCCACCTTTCCAGCATCTTCAAGGCATGCCGTGCTTTCTCCATTCAAGTGTTGTAGATAATTCCTTAGACGATATCTGTCTATAAAATGTAATTGTATTGAGTTCAGGCTCAGTGGAAGTAGGTTTCAACTAACTAGAGAACCTGTCTCACAAAAGTGCTGTAACCATGAAAAAGTACACTCTTTCCAATACTTTCTGTGCTGCTTGCTTCAAAAATTCCGGAAATGATAACCACAGTATAATTTGTGTGTTCACCTTCTGTTTGATTATCTAAATATTACATCTTATTTATATTTGAAACAGAAAAGAATTAACCATAGATTGCTTTCAGCAGTTTCCACATTACTTGGTCATCTTAAAAAAGGAGGTTTTACCATTTTTTGATGTTCTACCTGCCAGAATTAAAACTAAAATCCAGCTGCCATAATCATCATCTGTTATTCTTGGTTTCAGGTCAAACTTCCTTTTCCTGTAGATCAAATCACAGACCTTCCGAGGAATGATTTCCAGATGATGATTAAGATGCACAAGCTGACCTCAGAACAGTTAGAGTTCATTCATGATGTCCGACGTCGCAGCAAGAATCGCATCGCAGCCCAGCGCTGCCGCAAGAGGAAACTGGACTGTATTCAGAACTTAGAATGTGAAATCCGCAAATTGGTGAGTCAGCCTGTCTGTTGCTATCAGCAACCTGGGATGACCGGGACTGAGGCAAAGTTACAGTAGTAAAGGCTGGAGAAGTAGAAAGAAGGGTCACCACTCAGAGAAGTTTGGGTTTATTTTTATACAATTTTGTCAACAAAAATAATATCTTTATATCTGCAATGTGTGTGTCTGTGTGGATGTCAGTATTTTATATCTTTCAGTCACACGTAGAGAGATCATTTTCCATTCTCTTATTTTCCATTCAATGTGTACAAATAGCTAGCACTTATTGCAGACATACATGGGTGAGGTATTATTCTAAACTTTTTTTTTATTAATTAATTTATTCTTTATTGTTATCTAAACTATTTTTGTAGTCACAGTTAATCCTCACATCAACCCTATAACTTGGACACTATTTTATCTCCATTTACAGAGGAGGAATGGAGAGTGCAGAGTTTAGGTAACTCCCTACTGTGTGGCAGACCTTGACTGTGAACACAGTTGTCCGAGTCCAACTCTTGTGTGGATACCACTGCTCCCTTCTCCCTCCCACGGAAGAGTATAGCTTACAGATGGGACTCCCGCCTACTGTGAGGTAGCTGCTCAGCCACCTGATCTCCTAAGGCCCTTTGCAGCCCCAGGGTCCTTGATTTTGCAATTCTGCCTCAAAGTAGCTGTCACTTCTTCCCTATGCCTGAGAATATTTTGTCTCAGGGAACAAGCTCCCATCCCCCAGAATCCCCACTCACTCGGGAGTTCTGCACCCACTTCCTGAACCTTTAGCTGCAGGAGCTAGATCCAGGTGGCCTCTGGCTCCTACCTGTGGCCCTGAAGGCAACAGCACAACCTCATTCAGCTTGACCTTTCTGCTGGCCAAATACTGGGAACTCGGCTCAGACGCCATGTCTGTGTCAGGGACGGGGAAGGAGGCCACACAGTGGGATCATGATCTAAGTTTGAGTCCTCAGACTACATGCAGCAGTCCTTTGCCTCCTGGGATACCGCCGTCCCAATGGGAACCCACAGGCAAGATGAAACATTTGAAAACCATAAGTAAATGTTATGTGTTATCAAAATAGTCCAAGACCACAAGGTCTGTTTTGTTTTGTTTTATTTTAATTAACACCCACCAAGCAAAGAAAATCGTCCATGTTCAGTGGCTCTCATCACCTTCGAACTAAAGCCTCAACTCCTTAGCACGAGCTTTTCCAACCTGCAGCCCAACACAAATTCGTAAATTTTCTTAAAACGTTATAAAATTTTTTTGTGATTTCTTTTTCTTTAGCTCATCAGCTATTGTTAGTGTTAGTGTATTTTATGTGTGGCCCAAGACAATTCTTCTTCCAGTGTGGCCCAGGGAAGCCACAAGGCTGGACACCCCCTACCCTTGGCGAGATGTACTATGCTCGCCATGCTTCAGTCTGTAGCTACCCTCCAGCATCACCTTCCACTCCCTTCCTAGAACTTGACCCCTAATAAAATCAAACTGTACTCCACCCCACCCACTCCACCTGCCCACCTCCAGCTGTTTATACCTCTGTGCTGTCCCTCTGCTGTTTCCCCTCTACCTTGGACATGCAACTGTTTTCTTCTCTAATTACTTTCTTTGTTCTATAAGAGTCAGGTCACTGTCACCTCTTTAAGAGGGCTCTTTCCTGTGTCCCTGGTGAGGCTGGGCACCTCCTCCTGGAGCCCTGATCTCACCTCTGGCTTTGTACTTATCACATTAGTCTTGCATTGTGTGTGTGTGTGTGTGTGCGTGTGTGTGTGTGTGTGTGTGTGTGTGTGTGTGTGTCCCCAGCCCCTGGCCCTGTAGGACACTGTCTTGATTATCTCTGATTTTCCAGTGCAGACCCAAGAAAGCCTCCCAGGACATGTCTGTTGCCCTGAAATTTATTGGAAACTGTGACTTGATCATGGTATTATGAATTCCTTCTCTCTTTCAAATTTTTCGTTAATGTTGCTTTAACACATTTTTTTTAATTTAGGGCACATAAGAGAGCATGACATTGGTGCTGCCAGCTGTGGGTCTTCTAAAAGCCTGCTGGGCTTAGGTAGGACACCAGGCAGGGCTAGCCCACCAGTGCCGGTCGTCCCGGCCTTACACACGTGCTGTGGGAATTCCAGCCCCGCACTCCTTCAGGCGGCAGCATAGCTCTGATAACCCACATTTGAGAAATGCCTGATTTTTGTAAAGTAGCACTCTTCTCCATGTAATTTTGTGATACTAAACAAATGGTAAACTCTAAGCCACACACCAGCAGATATCTAAAGCACTTTGCTTACTTTGGTTCAGTTGGAAAACCAAGAGGACATCTCCTAGTTCTCCCCACACTTGTTTTGGAAACCCTTTAAATAGTATGCCGCATTTCACTGCTAAACAAGTTCCATGTGCTAATCAATGGGCATCTGTGACTTAGAGCTTCATACTTTTAACCAAGGTCTTGGTTTATGCCGCCTTTTCTGCAGTGAAACAAAATATGGTCACACGCAACATTTCATTTTTTTTCTCACCAAAAAGTGTCCCAGATTATTTTGCAGATCAGAGAGGCATGGAGCAGTCAGTGGTTTGGCCAACATGCTGTGGCAGAATGAAGACTGAGATTCCCCTCCTGGGGCTGGGTGGTGTTGCCTCTTACTTTGCCGACTTCCAGGTTACAGCAAAGGAGGTCCAGGTTGCACAGCCTGGATGTGCTTTGTTTCTTATCCGCCCCCGTCTAGCCAGGGTGCTGCACCCGCTCGCCTGGCCTCAGTGGCAGGGATCGCCGCGGCAGGCCGGGGCTGGCTGATCCCGCCCTGCAAGTCCTCAGCGCGCACACTCACGCCCCACTCCCACGCTGTCTCTGGCACGCCACTCAGTTTCTGCAGACTTGCATAATATATTTCTCTCAAATTGCACTTGTACATCTGTTTATTTTTTATTTTAAAACACATTTTCTTGAAAAAATTATAAATATTTTAGCAGGTGCCCTTTCCCCATGTAAATCTCTGTCTCTGACACACATGCCCACGCTGCCTGCCAGATTTCATCCATGTCACGGCACGTGCAGCTCCCATCTAGGGGAGCCCATGTCGAATGCTTGCTTCTCTCTCTTTATCACCTATCTATCAGTCATCTGTCTATTATCTATCTATATCATCTATCCAGCATCTCTCCTCTATCAATCATCTATCAGTTATCCATCCATCTATATCATCTATCAATCGTCTGCCTTCTGTCTATTATCTATATCTATATCATCTGTTAATCATCTATCAATCTATCATCTATCAATCATCTATCTATATCATCTGTCAATCATCTGTCACCTATCTTATCAACCATCTGTCATCTGTCTATCCACCATCTATCTATATATAACATCTATCAATCATCTATGTATCACTTATGTATCTAGCAATCGTCTATCTACCATCTATCTATCATCGTCATCATCTAACTATTTATCATCTATCTCTAGATCTTCATTTTTCTCTCCCATTCTCTTCCCCGCCCCTCCTGCCCACCCTTGCAAACGGTTGCTGAGGCTTCACTTCATACATCCCTTTCACCTCACCTGCCTCTTGGAGCCTCGTTTTCTTCTCTTCTCACACAAATCGTTTGGGCAAAATCTTACTCAGCCTCCCCTCTGGCACCTAAATTCGTCTCTCTGACGGGGTGATGGAATTTTGTAACACGGGAGCTTTTGTGGGATTTTCTTTAAGGAAACCCTCTCAGGAACTTGGGCTGGCATGCGAGGTCTCCACACGTCTGCCCTTCTGGGGACGGGCCCCACTGCACATGCCCCACCTGTCAAAGAGGGTTTGCTGTGTTCAACCCATCTGCTGCCAAGGCTGAGAGCTTCCTGATGTTGGATTGAACCATATGAAATGGCCGATGCTCTATTTTTTATTTTTTTCTCCTTTTCATTTTAACAGACTTTTTAAAGAGAAGTTTTAGGTTCAGATCAAAACTGAATGGAAAGCACAGAGTTTCTATATGCCTCCTGCCCTACGCACGCACACCTCCCCCATTATCAACATCTCCAGCCAGAATGCATCTGTTACAACTGGGACCTGTATGACACGTCCTATCTCCCAAAGTCCACAGTTTACATTAGGCCTCACTCATCGTATCGTCTTATACATTCTGTAGGTTTGGACAAATGTATACTGGCATGTGTCCATCGTGACAGTACCATAGAGTAGTTTCATCACCCTAAAAATCCTCTGTGCTCCACCTTTTCTCATCCTTCCCTCTCCCTACCCCCCAAATCCCTGGCAACCACTGTTCTTTATACTGTCTCCATGGTTTGCCTTTTTCCAGAATGTAACATAGTTGGAATTGATTGATTATTTTTGACCTTCAAAAATGCTAATCTAATCCATTTGGGGGAGATTTTCGACTACAAGGTTTGGGACCAAAAGTTTTCCAATTGATTCTCTGCAAACCCCAAATTCCAAAAAACTAGAACTGCAACTCCCTTCAGTTTTCTGGTTGATGGTGATTCTGCAGTTTGCTTGGCCACTTAGGGGGATGAAGAGCTACCACAGGGAAGGAGTCAAGGTCAGTGGCACGTGTAGATGGGCTGCTCAGATAGGAGACTTGGCAGAAGTCTGTATCCAGGCTCCCTGGATATATGGTTTTTAAGTTTCTAGATCTTGACCTCATCCTTCCTAACTATAATGTAGAGTGCAAAACAAAAACCAGAAAATCCCCGGAATTGAGCTCTTGGGTCCTGCAGTTCAGCCTTGGTCAGGCCTTCTTCTCTTGTTTCTCTGATGTCCAGGTGTGTGAGAAAGAGAAGCTCTTGTCAGAGAGGAATCAGCTGAAAGCGTGCATGGGGGAACTGCTGGACAACTTCTCCTGCCTTTCCCAGGAAGTCTGCCGGGACATCCAGAGCCCCGAGCAGATCCAGGCTCTGCATCGGTACTGCCCTGTCCTCAGACCCATGGGTCTCCCTGCAGCCTCCAGTATTAACCCTGTGCCCCTGGGCATCGAGCAGAACCTTGCCACCCCCCAGTGTTCAGTGGGGGAAACGGTGCCCTGCTGCTTGGAGCAAGGTACAGCTCCCCCTGGGCCTCCCTGGGCCCCCAGCAATGCCTCAGAGAATTGTACTTCCGCCAGGAGGCTGGAAGGCACTGACCCAGGAAACTTCTCGGAAAGAGGACCTCCTCTTGAACCCAGGAGCCAAACGGTGACGGTGGACTTCTGCCAGGAAATGACTGACAAGTGTACAACTGACGAGCAGCCCAGGAAAGACTACACCTAGTGGCGACCTCCTCCCAGGTCTCACACCTCTCCCACCCAGGTGTTCTTCGGTCAGCCTGTGGCGCTGTGCATCTGTTGTCTGGAAGAACCAAGAAGGAATTTGGTGCACACTACAGCGGTCTTAGCAGCAATACTGTTTCTAAGTATCCTCTCCTCTCTTCACACAGGAGTGATAGTTACCTTCACAATGGTGCTACCCCTTGCCCTGGCAAGGAAAGACAACAGTGATGACACTGCTGTCTGTGGGTTCATTTCATTCTTAACAGGGATAGACTATAACACCTCTAGGACCCAACCACGGATTTTTTTCTCAGTGGCCCATGTCACAAACCCTATCTCAGGAATTTCTTCTGAATGTTCAATTTTTTTCATTGAAGACAGCTTCTATACACATCAAAGTTTTATAACTAGACTGTACATACTATATATAATATATATATAAAATACATATATATATGTATCTCCATATGCAAAAGTCCTGCATGCCTCAATTTTCTCATCCGAAAACTGGAAACTTTATTTCTCATTTACACACAGGTTCCGACATTCCTCTTCTTTTGTTTCTGATGCTTAGAACTAGTTTGATAACTGTTAACATGGTCATTTTTCTTGCTTCGCAGCTCAGCTTCGATTTGTACTTATTTATGGACAGAATTCAATGTTGGAAGCTTCTTTTGAGGTTTTATTTCAGATGACCTTTTTTGTTTGTTCGGTTTGGTTTGGGCACCGTCACATGGTGTCATCTGAGTATTGTGGGTTTGTTTGTTCCTTTCTTGCAGATACTGTACAGTCATGGTCAACGTTGCCACTTGCACTGAGTTTTGGGTCAAACCTATTTTCTTAAATGAAGTTGTAACTTCAGTATAACTCAAGTATACTGCATATTCTTTGCTTTTAGTTAAAAAAGTAAAACATTTTAGCTAATTAAAAACCACTCAGGTGATAATTCTGTAGGAAAAACAATCTTGCCAAATAACGAATTCATCCTAGGATGTGTCGACAATAATCTGCTTGAATACTTTTATATATCACCTCCTCCCCACCTTTCCCTAAGCAAAGTTGAAACGCACAGAGTTCAGAGTTGATGCTGGATGTTCAGATTCCTAAGTGGGGAGAGAGTTTGGGCATCTCACTCAAAAGTGCACCAGAACAGTAGGAATCCATGATTTTATACCAGAACTCAGCAGGCATTGGCTCCTAGAAATCAAGTTAGAACTGATTTCTCACCCAGAGGGGTTAAGTCCCATTCATTTCAACACTTCAGCAGGCCTCGCTTGGTCCTGGACATGTACTGCAGTAGCACCTGCGCCTTTGAAGGACTTGGCTGACCAGCCACCCAACCTCCCTACCCAGGACGGGCCTCCAGGAGCTCTCACCTAAGGGGATCTGGACCGCGTCCCCCAGCACTGCCTCTGCGTGGCTGTCCTGGGGTAATGCACCTCAGCCAGAGTAGGAGAGAGCAGGGCGGATGTGAGTCGGAGGTCTGTCCCTGACATAGGCAAAAACGTTTCTTTCTCCCTTCCTTCTCCAAATGCTTTGAGTTGAGGTTTTCCACACGTCTCTTGTCCAAAGGCAGATTTTATTCTGAGGCTTTGGACGCGATGAGGCCAGGAGCCCTCCCTGCCCCCACCCCCACCACACACACACACCTACCCTCACCTGAGGATAATTTTCTCTTGCTGCAAAGCTGGTTGGCTTTTATCCCACAGAGAGCAGCTTCCCCTGGCTCTGGGGGCGTGTGGGCCCCCTGGCCATGTTTACAGGAAGGTGTGTGGAGACTGCTTCCAGCCACAGAGGAGGAATCAGCTCCCTCCGTCCAGTGGGCCCCTCCAGCCTGGCTGTGGGACGCGTCCCTAAAGGTTTGATGTGGGGGTGGGGGGATGGGCAGTGGGGACGAACGAGTATAGATGGTTGACTTCGTTTTTTTATTTGTGCCATTGTTTGGACAATATTAAAGCTGCATGTAAAAGGGGGAATTAGTATATGATGTAGGTGAAAAGTGAAATCATAGTAACATGTTTTTAGTATTAACTTTTTTCTGTACAAATATTAGCGCTAAATGTTTAAATATGTATGAATGCCAGAAATGTGTTGGTTCATGCGGTAGGAATTTTTTTTTTTTTAAAGGCTTTTCTTTTAAACTAGTTCCAGTTTTCAAACCTGCCTCTGGGTTTTTTTCTCATGTGTGTAAGTACATGTGTGTCTTGTCGGAGACAGATATTGGTAAAGCTGTGTCGGAGCTACCGTTTTTATTACGGTTGTTGGAATTTCTTGGCCTAGTAGACCGGTTCTGTGCTTCACCGTGAGGTTTGCCTTTGTGGAAAACTGGTGACAGCCAGAATTTAAACCCAATGTGAATCACGTGGTCCATCATAAGTGTGTGTTATAGTGGAGTCAGCCAACAGTATTTCGTTTTTTTAACTCTCTTGTTGCCTTTTTTAAGTGACCTCCTCTTCTTTTTAAAAAAAGGAATGTTTTCTGCTCGTATCAGAACCAGGTCCAGACCAACCTGTTGGTGTGATTTGACATCTGGTAACAACTCATGTGCAACTGGTAGTCTTGACCACATTCCGGCTGTGCCCCTTTCTGCGTGGCAGCCTCTTCCAGCGGGGAGGGGTCTCTTTCTCTCCACCCCTAACTCAGCCCACAGTCCTCCTCCTGTCACACCCCACCCACTTTTCCTCCTTTCCTAGCCAAAGCCCTGCCGTGGGAACTGGTTAACAACACTGCTTGAAAAACTATCTTTCGATTGCTTAGAGATTTTTCACAAGTTGTTACTGTTTTGTTCACTATCCACCATGAACAGCGACTGGCTTTGTGCAGTGTGATATGTCTGTATCTGTTACTACTCTAAACCATGTGTTGGTCTAAATTATTTCTGGGTTGATTCAAAGGAAGGACTAGCTGAGGACCAGGATCCAAATCACCTCAAGTGGAATTTTAAAAACCAACCTGTCTCCCTTCCCAGGGATCCCTTAGTGAAGCCCTTCCTTGTCTTTTATGAAATGGAAAAGCAAGTTCACATCAAGGAATAGTGTTTGCACAGTATGCTGATATTTAGTTGTGTTTTTTAGGGTCTTCCTCACAAAAATAAAGGATCCTCCAGCCATGGACTGTTTCAGATAATCCCAGCGACTGCCATGTTGGGTCTCTTAAATGTCTGGGGTCGGCATGGGTTGTTGGGGCAGAGACAGTGTAGGTGGCCTTGTGGCTTGTTAACATCTGACAGAATCTAGTCCCCCCTTGGGTCTGCCTTTGTTCTAATTGTGTCTCCAGACGACCTCACTTCATTCAGGTTGGTCAGACTTTGGGCAGGTGAGTGCTTTGCTGTATGTGTTTGTTTCTCTGCGTTATCTGGGGGTGCCTTGAATAATCTAACTTCATTACATACTGATTCTGGAACAAAACAGTTGGGGAAAGAAAAAAAAAAGCTGGTAATGTTACTAGGTCACCCTGCTACTTCTCTTCCTGGTTCCCTAACAATGACTCAGGCGTCAAAGGGGATGCTGCGGTAGTAAAATGTTATTTTGTATCTTGTACAAGTAATTTATTGACTGTCTTTCTAAAGGAATGCTGCTTTTGAGATGCGCTATGATTTTGGATTTAATCCTTGTAGTGCTTTCCCAAGGAAGTAAAAAAAAGGCTAGTGATTAGTATGCCAACTGCTGCTTCTTAAAAAGGAGGGCGGGGAGCAGCCAGAGGACTTGCGTGAGAGGACTGCTAAAAGTCAAGTGGGCACAATGTGAAGCTCAATGCTGTTGTCAAGTGGTCTCCACTTACACTTACTCTTTTAATACTTTATGGTGGCTATTGAAGAAGAAGAAACAAACAAGCATATGAAAAATTACAAGCTTCTTAAGAAACCACCAAGTCCTGTCCCTATGAGCTATGGAATAGCATAACCCTCTCAAAATGAGGAAAATCCTGCAAAGCTCTTTCAAACCTCTTTTTGGCTACCTAGTTCCATACATTATACCCTTAGTAAAGAACTGCTCCACTATGGCTTACAGCTTTGGAGTCACAGACCTAGAAGGGAGCAAGAATCAAGTTTTGTCCTCAAATCACCGTAAATAGACTAAGGAACCATTACAAAAGGAAAAAAGGGGGGAAAAAAAATTCTAGCTGTTTACTGGATCATGAGTTAGTGTTTCTTCCCAGAATTGAGGATTTTGCTGTAGGTTCAGTTTCTGGTCAGTCCACAATGCAATGCTCTGTGTGGAGGTGGTATCTGTGCAGTACGTCTGTGTGCATGGAGGCATTCTGTGTTCAAGCTGTAGGTTTTAATACTGCCCAAGCCATCTCATGACCCAAGCATCAAAGACTGATGCTGCAGAATAGACTATATCTGTACACAAATAGTGTGTTCAAATAGTACTTGTACATAGAAAAGACCTATTGTGGCAGATTAAGGATAAATTATTCAACTGACGGTGCAAAACCATTTCTTGCAAAGAAAAGTTAAGTGTATAGTATTTTCCTACACTCCAGCCTGGGAGATAGTATTTATAGTAAATGGATATCAGTGTATTTAATTGTGACATGAAAGTGATGCTGCCATTTGTGAAGAACACTCACTTGGTTGCAGAGGTCCACTTTTGTAGCTTTGATGTCATGTTGTGGCGTGGTGTACGCATTTCACTATTAAGCAATGGATAAGCAACGCTGACCTTCATTTTCATTCCAGTTTATTAACCTCAGATAAAGCAGTGACCCTCCTCAGAAGCAGAAGTGCACCAGGACCATTCATTTCAGGTAGACTCGCATTCAATGCCAGTGCGCCCGTAGGGGTGATCAGACATGCATATCAGGAAGGAGTGAAGGGACTGGGACAAAGGTTTTTTGTATGGACTGATGCTAAGTCTTCAACCAACATGTGTCTTCAGGCAGGGGCGTGACCTCTGCTTGAGTCCTGATGCATCTCGCATGTGTGAAGGCTGCGTGCCTGTTCACACTCTTGATATGAAAGACCTGCCACTTCCAGTGAGTGATCGGAAAGATCCCAGATGCATTCAGGAGCTTCGGGTGCTGGTTAGACACAGTGAGCCAGTCAAGGCAAGCACCACCTTTAGCTTGTGAGGCCGAAAGGGCCTGTGAGGATTTGTTCCAGAACCAGTCTGATGCAAGTGCACCTCTTAATATATGCCTTACAAACTCCAGAGGCCATACTCAAAACAGGGTCTTCTCAGTGTATGCAAGGGGCCACAGCCCCTCCCCTCTTCCTCCCCAGGTCGAACAATACGGACAGTTTCCACACATATCTACCTGTATAACCCTCTGTACCTCTCATAACTGGTCAACGACTGTAACAGGTTACATCAGGTGTTTTTCTACATACTTTTTACACAGATTCTATGCGATTAATGTAACTTAATTCAATGCATCATTTTATTGTACTAGTTCTTAGGCTTATCTCTTTTTTTCTAAGTGACTGTGGTTTTTCTTGTGGTTTTTCTTGTAAAGATGAAATGGCTGTTGATGCTTATTCTATGTAACTAAGAATTTTTACCTTTTGGGGGGAAAGAAAGCATTGCTATGAACTAATGAATCGAAACTTCATTTACACGTTGTAAATACACTATTGTGCAAAAAAAATTTTTCACTGAGTTGAATTGCTAGTGTTAATGAATTTTGTCTAGACACCATTTCTGTTGAGGAAATAAAGACATATCCTTATGCATTGTAAACAGAGTTTCTCAGCCTCTGTCCCTGTGCTGCAGATTCCAGAGCTGGAGGCGTTAGGAAATATTTCCTCTCAAAGAGGACATGTGTCTTCCTCTAGTGTGGACTCTGACCTGCTACCTGAGTAATCTGATTAGAAATCTAAAAAATGCTAATGTGGTTTTCTCAACTCTGCATTTAAAAAAATCCCTAGTGCTTTTAAGAGCAGATAAGGGGAAGCCGGGATGGCTCAGTGGGTTAAGCGCTCACTTTGCAGCGCCGGGGACCAAGGATCGAATCCCGGCCCTGGTCCGTGCGGAACCATATGCTGAACTGGGGAGTGTCCCCAGTTCAGGTCTCTCTCTGTCTCTGTATCTCTCTGCCTCTGTCAAAAACAATTAAAAAAAAAAAAAAAAAAAGAGCAGATAAGAGGCA
>PVKE010009214.1:0-45409 GCA_004027555.1 Craseonycteris thonglongyai | reverse complement strand
AGAGAGAGAGAGATACAGAGACAGAGAGAGAACTGAACTGTGGGCACTCCCCAGCTCAGCACATGGGTTCGCACGGGCCAGGGCTGGGACTTGATCCTGGGTCCCCAACGCTGCAAAGTGAGCACTTAACCCACTGAGCCATCCCAGCTTCCCTTTACCTTCTCTTTTAAATAAGTATATTTCATATATCAGTTCAATTTATTTGACATTACACCCAATATTACTATTTTTACTATTCTAAGCATATAATTTATTATAATTACATATAGATCAAATCACCTGGTCAGCCTTTCTTTTTCAAAATCATCCTAATGTTGTTCTATTGTCTTCAGGTTGTTTAGTATAGTATAAAAATAACTTGATTTTGTTCTTTGTTTTACCTCTCTGTTTATATCTTTATTCTAGAAATAGAAAATTTTATTTATTTTTTAATAATTTAGTAGTCACATTTAAAATATTTCAATGCATATTAAAGATTTAGATTGAGCTCAAAAATGTTATTTTTTATTATTCTTCACATTATTGATGATCACTTCAAGTTTCAAGTTTCATTTTTTCATCTTCAGTACATTCCACTTTTTGTAAAATTGCCCCCCATTTATTTTTCTTTTGTATCATTTTTGTCTCAAAATTGTCTTCTCTTTGTCTCTTTCTTCTGTATTGGAAATTACAGAGTTTTCCCTCTCCATTGTTTGCACATTTCTTTTTTCAATGTGAATTCTGCTCTTTTCTGCCTCTAATAAAGATATTCATTGTGGTATATGTTTTCTTACACCTTCAATTACACTTGTGTGTTGGAAAACTCACTCTCTTCCACCTTAAAGTTGAGGGAAATTCAATGTGTCTAATTTTCTTCTTTATAATATGTTCTACTAATTATACTTCTTTTAGTTGAACATGAGTATGAATCTATAATTCTCTAGAGCAATAAACCATATCTTGAGTTCTTTTTAGGTTGTAGCCATTGTTCATTTTACTTGTCAAGTAAAATCTCTCCTTTTTTTGTATTGGACCTATTCTCTCCTTAGAATCTGACTGTGGCAGGAAAAGGAGATGGGGTGGGTAACGGATGTGTTCTTGGTTCCCAGAGAATAGTTCCCTTTTAGTAAACATAAGGCTGATGGTCACAAGGCCCTGTGATGAGCAATGCAGGCAAAATTCTATTAGGTGAGAGGAGGTAGGAGGTATTTTCTTACTATCTATCCTTTGTCTGTGGTATTCTGTTTAAAAGGTGTGGCAATACATTCACTGCTAATCTCAAACCAGATGACCTGTAGTTAGGGATTATTATGACCAGTCTCTGAGATATCACTGCTTTATATAATCAATTCCAGTGCTGCTAGGACTTGATCTCGTCTGTATTTGCATGAATAACTATTTTACTAGAAAAGTCTCAATCAAGTGTATTTAACCATTTTAAAATTTATTCTTACCAAATGGAAATATTTTCTTGTATATGGTATTGTGATTTTAAGTTTGACAATGAAAGACAGTGGTATCAATGTAGATTGTTTTTATTCCATGGATTCAAATACTCAATATAGATTTTTACCTGTGTATCATTTCATTGTTCTTATGTGTTTTTCTCAATGGATTGTTTTCGGTTAAAGATTAGGTTAAAGAAATTATTTGCATGGCTTTGTCTATATAATAATTCTATTTCTATGTATTAGTACTGTGTTATTTTTAAATATTTTCACTTAAAATATTACTACATTGATATCTTTGTATTTAAGTAACTGACACCTTGAAATGAAAGTAATTAGGTTGGGATACTGTTGTTCATTAAAATAAATGATAAACTAGGTGAAAATAGAGCAACATCATTTAATAGAATCTAATACTTATGAAAAATTACATGATTGTGTTTGGTGATAGTAACTAATAAATTTTATTTCATAGTATAAAAGGTTTCCCATAGAGATTAACTATTCAATATATAGGTTAATATTTTATTGGTATAATTTCTTTTAATTTTATACATCTCCTTTTCTAATCTTAGTTACTCTTAAAATTACACTTTATTTTAAATGCTTCTTATTTCCAAATATTTCATTTCCAAATATTTCATTTCCATATTTCTATCAAATTTCATCATTAGCCATTTCTTCTATATATATTACTGATATATTTCCTGGTAATTCCAAAGAACCTAGAACCTAAGTCTGGCTCATAGTAGGAGTACAATTTTTTTTTAATGAATAAATATATTTTTTGCTTTTTTAAGAATTCCAACAACTCTTATATTGTTACTGAGAAATAACCTTTAATGAAAGTGAGCTTTTTTCAGAAAAGTAAAGGTATTTCCATTCAGTCCCCATCCACTTTATTACAATCACTAGTTAACCTTTAACTTCAGATTTCAAATAAAGTGCTCTATTTTTTGTTATCTATGTCAGTTAAATGAACACTTACCTCATTAAGTACTTTGCTGTTCAAAAATAAGTAAATTTTATAATACAACTTTGCAGCCTAGATGAAAGTGGTGAATTTATCTCTCTACTTGTTATCTGTAACTAAGTGAGTTATCTAAATCCTGGCTGGCTTCAAAGTCCACAGTTTTAGGCATACAAAGCTGTCTTTAATAACTAGTTTGTTTCTATAGAGGAATAAAAATCCAAAGTACTACATTAATTTTTATTATTGCATTAGAACCAGCTTTTCTCTGGTCTTCTCATCTGTACTTCATTAAGTCACATTCTGTGGTATAATGTTGCAAGTTTGAAAATGTAGAAACAGTTCAAGAAATTGATTCTATTTGTTCTTTCTGTTCAATAGACCTTTGATCTGAAATGTTCAATGGTGCCTGGTTGTTACAGGCAAGCCACTTTTAAACTATTGTTCACATTGTAATAGCCTTGTTATCAGGTTGTATGAATTAATTCCATCACATTAGGAGGAGGAAGTTAGACTTGCACAGTGCAGTCTAATAACTGTTTCGTGTTACTGGCCAATTGATTGGGTAACAAGATGATATACCACATTTATAATTCAGTTGTTTCACAAGGTGGTCTTAATTTCAGTATTTCAAAATGACAATAATAAATTTTGATGTCCTCAGGACACCTTGCCTAGCTGGTTTGTAAACCTAACAATGTATAACTGGAAAATGTCACAATGAAGCAGGCCACCATGCTTGGTAAAATGCCTGAATCAAGAAGAAAACACAGAAAAACAAAAACCCTTCTGCACAATGAAACAACCACCCACAAACAAAAGCAGAAACTGCCCACACACTAAAAGGCTGAATCTTTAATGAGGGAGACAATAATTAGAAGTAATATCAAAATTCTTCAGCAGCTACTGTAAAACTTTGGTCACAGAGTACCTAGAGACTTCAATTGCTAGAGAAAGGGAAGGAGATCCAAGGGACCCCTAAGGCTGACCACGCCATCACTGAACTATTAATGTAGGAAGAGGCAAAGGAAAAAAATAACATGTAATGTTAATTTTTAATCACATATTGTTGATGTTGGCTATGGAGAGATGCAGTTAAACAATTAATTTGAAAACAATAATTTAGAAACTTTTCAAAATGACATATTAACAAAACAATTATTTGATGAGTAGAATTCATTTATCTGCCTAATTAAGTTTGTAGATGTGAAAACAGGACTATTTATTTATTTCTTTACCCACCTACTTCAGAAGACCCAGTGAGCAAATTTGCCCTAAATTTATAGCTATTTAAGTTATCAACCTGAGAGATGCGATCATGTCAGTTCCCTAATTCATTCGCATACAGGACCTTCCGAGTGTACTCTTCTATGACAGACCCAGTGGTTCTCTAAAATATGATTTGCTTGTGCCCCCGCACTTTTGGTGATAATGCATGACTTCTTTGATAAGTCCTTTCACACCATTGTTCATTTGTTTGATGTCCCGATGATGAAACATTTTCTCTCTTGCCAAGCCATCACAGAGCCTCCTCTGTAATTCAACTCCTGCATATCCTTTACAATACATTCTTCCACCAATTCTTCCCTGATGCTTATCACTAGAATGAACTCTTCCCACTTCTAAACCTCTATAGTCTGTATTGGACTTCTAGGAGTTGATGTGGAAATTAAAGGAGATAATTGAGGCAGAAAGGCATTCAATAAGGATTAGCTACACTTATGAAGACCATCTATTCAGCTCGCCATTACTAATATTATTATCCTTTATCAAGCACTCGAGTGAAGGATCAGCACACTGATGAATACTTCATGTGCATCATTTTTACTGTTCATGGCCAACTTTAATCCAACAAGATTAAAATCTGGTCTGTTTTCTAGTTAAAACTGAGCAAAAGAATTTATAGAAGGGTTAGTTAATTTGCTCTATTTCATGGGGCTCTTATGGCAAAACTGAGGTTTAAACCCATGGTTAGGTTTCCTTTTATACCAACACCACTAACACTTATCTAATTATGCCCCCGAGTGAGACCTTTGTGTCATTGTGTATATTAGCATTATTAATCCTTCTTCTTAGATACATTTTGCTTACAAACTGGAATTTTTATGCATATTCCTTTATGCTTGTATATTATCCCTCTAATTACATTTTACACCTTTGGAATGCAGAGGCCTCAACTACCACTACTTTAAAAAAATTATTAATTTCAGTACCTAAAAATAATGTCTTATATAGTAATACCAAAAATTGTGGGGTTTTTTTGTTTGGTATAATTTTGTTTCTTACTAAAACACTGGCTGTGCATTAGATGTACGATAGAAATAAGGAAAAACTTGTAGAGAGGCTGAACACTCCATCACTGGAGGCTCAACTGTGCTATACTATTCTACTCTACTTGCTCAGATGCCCCCTATTTCTTAGTGGTCTTTTGAGCTTCTGTTTCATTTTGTTTTTGTTGTTATTGTGGTTTATACTTTGACCCTGGGGTTTATTCAAATACTGCCTTAGACCCTTCTGAAGTTTCTTGGCTGTTTCCCCTCTAGTATACTCAAGGAACCTAAGGGTAGAAATTAACTCATTCTTAGCTCTTCGCTTTTCAAATAACAAGAAATGAAGTAGTTTATTTTTCATTTGTTGTGCACTCCCCAATAACAAAAAAGTGATTTTATTATGTATCATTTTTTGCTTATTTGTTTAGTATAACTGACAGACATACCTTGTTTACTGTTTGAAAAATGAGTAAGAGGTGGATAGATTTAGGAACTAATACCAAGATTCAAGGTATACCTCCCATACCTTAGAACTATGTATATTTTTGACACATGAGTGGAATGTCTGCCTGGAAGTTTAAGCAGGTAGAACTTCCTTTAAATCTTAAACTACTAGTCATCTTTGGGTACCTTTCTTGAAGAACTTTCAAGCAGCAAGCCAATAAGGTGAAACCATAGATAATACTGCTTTGTTTTCTTTATTATATTCATCTATTTGTAGGCAAACCTTGAAATTGGCAATATTCACATACATGATGCATTGTGGATACAACACTCACTTTAATCCTGGAGATAATCTTTGGATTGTTCTCTAGGTCCATGGTAAAATAGACCATGGTTGTGCATCCCAGTCTTTCCAGTCTTTCTAGTCTTTCCATATTGTCAATAGCTTTTGTAGGGGCTTTTACCTCCTGGTGTGTTCCACATGGTTTATTAAGGGCAAAGTCTAGACAACATTTTTCTACTTGGTGAGGAAATTTATGTGCATAGTGTTTACATCTCTAGTATCTTACAAACCTTGTGCTCCTTATCTCACTAGTTTTACAATGATGGAGACTAGCAAGTCAGAGACTCCACCATGAGTAATGATGTAGAAATAATTCTGAAAACAATGCCTGGCAGGTTGTATTAGTGGCAACTCATCTGTGTAACGAACCCAACATTACTATAGTAAATGACATGGAAATTTTATCTTCTCTTACATAGAAAGAAAGTATTATGCTAAGATAAAACAGCTCCCGGGTTGGTTGTTTTAATAGCTCGGTGACATTGTCAAACAAGCCGAGTCATCCCTTCTTCCTGTCCTGCCATCCAACATGTTCATGCATCTCACTCATGGCTACATATATGCTATCGCCAATCAAGATAACCCATGAAGATGTGACAAACTTAAATTAGAGTTCTTTCTTGTGCCTCTTAAAGATCAACAAAGCCTCTCCCAGATGTTTGCACACACACCCTCATCCCACCCCCACCTTGTGTCTCACTGGACAGAGGACAGAACTGGTCACAGGCCCAACACTGTGCAATAAGCGTGAAATAGAATTGGAGTACTATGATTGACAAGGAAGGAGTAATGACACCCTGCAAAATTGAGTCCTACCAGCCAAGAAAAGAAAATGTCTTTTGAGTAGGTAACAGAATGCCTGCTGACTCAGTCTCCTCCTTTAGATTCTGTCCTTTGTCCTTAGCTATTGTCCTCTGGCTTTCCTACCCTGAGTGTCTAATTACCTGATCTAAATGCAGATTTCCTTTATGCCCCTATGGAGATTTCCATAGTGGCTCAGATATTTCTATTCTAATACTCACAACGCACCTTCACTGTTTAAATAATGCCAAATTGACTACTACAGCAATTTAAAAATACAAGAAATCTTCTTATTTATAGTTTAATAAAAATAACCTCTAGCTTCTTGGCCCAGAAACCACTGCTAAATTCAAAATCACATTATGAGTTATAGATATTTTGTTCTTTGTTCCTAGCAACACTGAAGACATTTTTTTGCCAACTATATGTAGGATGGATTAAAAGAAGGCAGATTTAATATACATTGTAGGTGCTCTTCTTACGCAAATAGCAGAGAATTTATAGTCCACTTATTTAAGTGTAAATGCTGCCTCCTACCTAAGTCACTTAATCAGGACACTTTAATTTCTACAACTGCTAAATTCAGATAATAATACCTGCCCCCTATCTACCTCTCTGGGAAGCTGGGAGGATTAATTAGATAAAGTATTTAAAGCTCCTCAGAGAGAAGTGGCATATGTAAAAGATGTTATTATTTCTAAGGAAGAATGAGGCAGTGTCTCTTTTATGGACAGTTCCTACTTCTAAAATTTTTCCTCTTATGCATTCTGCTGAAGTGCCAATTTGGTGGATTTGAATTCATCATGTGAGACCCTTGTCATTCTCAAGTAGTTTTATTTAAAGAAAAGATTTTCAAGTATTGCTTCTGATGATGGGAACTGCCTGTGATTCCTGAGTGTCCTTGAATATTTCCAAGTGTTGCATTGCAAATCGGCACATGTACTGGAATTTGGTTACCTTTGTAAAAATACAACTACCATTGAGGACTGTGATCTAGGCCAGTGTTTTGTTGTTGTTGTTTGTTTGTTTTGTTTCATTTATTTTATTTTTTCTAAGACTTATTTTTGATATTTGAGAGAAGGTAAGAGAGAGAGAAGGGGTGAGGGCCCAGAGTAGTCTCCATAGTTGCACATCATTAGTTGTGACATGGTTTCATTCCACACAGGTGAACGTGGGGCTGGTGAAGTAGGAACTGAACCAGGGACCTCCCACATGGGAGGCGAGAACCTTCACCTCCATACCATCCCAGTGGTTACCAGCTGTGCTGCACTTCAGTATATGGTTTTGAACAGGCCGGGGATAGGAATCAAACCCTGGACCTCACCATTGTAAGACAAGCACTCAACCCCTAAACTATCCTGGCATCCCCTAGGCCTGTTTTTGATGTCACACTCAATCCTGATTTCTTCAGTGAAGCATTTGCTAATCTCAGCAGTAGTTACTGATCTTCCTTTCCTGAGAGCTCATATGGCCCTCAGAGCCTTTGCTGCTGAGGTCAGAACTGGTTCTCAAACACAGGGTATTTGAGTTCAAACTGATAGTATTTTGAATATATAGTACCAATTGTTCAGCACTTACTCAGCTTTGTACAGGAGGAAAGAAATGTTTTCTACCCATTCGCAATAAAAATAGGCCACATGAGATCACTTTGAACATAGAAGACAAACTGTATGTATAGTCTTCATTCATTCTCATATAAACATTGTGAAAAAGCTGTCCTTTTTTTTCTTTTTTTTTCTAATCAATAAGTTTGTCTATGTAGGTCACAGTGCCTTATTTCTTATTTGTTCTAGGATTTTCAGTTTTAGTTAAACACTTAAAATATCTCTTTCCACCTGTATTCTGAAAACATTTTACAGAGGTTTAACTGTGCTTCACCTTTATGTTGTTACTTTAACCATGGACACCTTCGTTAACTCTTACATTGATGGTTTCTAGTTTAAGAATTCAGTTATCAAGTCATTGTGTGTTTTAATGACTGCACCTGTGGATTGCTGTTAAATCTTCTCCTGGAGTGCCGTGGAAGCTCATTGCAAGGAGAGCAGGGCCTATTTTCCCATAGCAGATTGCAAAGCAAGTAAGTCACTGTACCTCCTACACAGTTTGGGAAGTGGCTGCTGCTGTCAACTTCGTTAGCTTTCCTCAAATGCTGCAGACCAATTCTGGATAACCTTAAACCAATCATTCTTTCTAGAAATCAATTCTTCACAAATCAAAAGACTTACTTCAAAGCAAAAGCATACCAATAGAATTTTTTTCTGAATCTGGTTTTCATATTTATAGGCTCTTAAAAAAATTGCTTATTTTCCTTTTGCTTCTAGTTCTAAAGGGAAAAAAGGAGAAATAGACATGAGGTTTTACTCAATGACTTATTCTAAACTTACTTAGACAGCCAACCTTCATGAACTGGCAGCTCAGTTGTAGGAGAAGAAGCAAGTGAAAATGTGGGGACCATCCTGTGAGTAGGGGAAAAGGTCATGTTATTTTACCTTGAAAGAAGTATGGCATGGAAAAGAGAATCAGGGGTCTGGTCATGTCTAGGTCCACCCATTACTTGGAGAAACAACCATGGAAACAAGAGCAAAAGAAATCAGAAAAGAAAAAGAATAGGAATAGGGAAGAGTGCTTTTTAGCCTTGGTGACACCAGCCATTGGACTCAGTCCTATATTAGGCACTCACCCTTCTAATCATAAACTTCTTCACCCTTGTTAGAAGCTAGAAATGAAAGTGGATGGACATAGACTTGATGTAGCATAAGGCAGAAACATTTCTTACCCTATAGTGCTAACATGAGTGGCCCTAGTAATTCTAGTTTTATTCACTCCCCTGCCCAAAGTACTATGTATCTATAATGTCTTCTTTTCAAATATTCACAGCCAAGAGATATGCCAAGACTAACCTAAACAGCTAAGTTTAAAAAATTTAATCAAGTATTTGATGACAAGTTTTGAGAATTGGAAATTACGGTTTTATCCTTCAAGAATATCCTTAATAAAAAAATGCCTCCTACTCCATCAAAAGATGAATACTCGACAGTTTATAAGAAGGTATTTACACTTTAGTTTTTGATTCAAAGAGATAGTAAATGTAAAAAGTGCCCTTATTTGTTGCTAGAAGAACTTTAGTAGTATACTTGCAATAAAAATGTTGTACAGCTAATTTATATTACACTAGACATTATACAGTAGACATTAAAAACTTTACTTAATGTTTACTGATTTAATCCTTAAAACATCCTTGATACAATTAAAGTATCCATTTTACAAAACAAGGAAGTAAGGTTCAGTGAGTTTTAGTTTACCTGCCCAAGGTCATATAATTATTAAGTGATAAAAATCAGGCTTAGAATTAGAGTACTCTATCTGCAGAGTTCTGGATGTCAACCACTCTGCTGCACATATAATGAAGAAAATTTTAAGTGTAGAAAATATTAAATGCTAATTCCATATATTCAAAACACACACACACACACTATATATATATATATGTGTGTGTGTGTGTGTGTGTGTGTGTGTGTGTGTGAATAATAGGCACAAGATATCATTAGGCTTTTTTAATATAAGGAAAGTTAGAGTTCAGATAAATTCTTTTATTTGAAAAATCCTAAGCATCATGTCAAGATCAAGACTGTTAGAATATAACATAGTATTAGGATATTACTAGTTGTGCCAAAAAAAATGTATAACTGTTTTAAGAGATGTTATCTGTGTATCACTTTTCAAAGTTGAATTGAAATATGGTAGCAATGTGTAGTATGGCATTCGCTCAAAATATAGCATTAATCAAATGAATGCTAGCATTGCCACGTGACAGGCAGGACAGTCAAAGAAAATGACAGAAGCACAATATTTTAAGGAGCACAAGACCATTTTGAAGTGGTATTTGACATTTGGGAACGTTGTGAAACTACAACAACAATGGAGGTTGTGAGTATGCAACAGAACCTCCAATATGCCTAATAATTGCACTCATTCGTGATAAGTTTGAGATGCATGGTAAATTGAAACAGCATATGCAGCAATACAAGCGAATACTTTGATCAACATTGCTCAAACAGTAGTTTGCCACAATCAGAAGTGTCTGGATGCTGATGATAACCACTTTGAGCAACTCTTGTAACTGTAGAACTCAAATGTGACTTGTATTCATGTTTTGTTATCAGTATATATTGAATATTACAATTTTTGTATAGGCTTTTTCTTTCTTAACATGTGTACACATTATCTTTGTATTTAACTTATTAAGATTTTTTTTTTTTGCAATTAAGAGTATTTGCTTAAAAATAAAGACATTTCATGAAGCCCTGAGATAGTTCATGTAGGAAATAACAGCTAAATGAAAGTGAAACTAGAAGAGGGCACCATACAAATCATGCCACTTCTGTAGAAAACATGGACCCAACTTTTTGAACTCTGGAATGAAGCTTCAGATTCTCTTCACAATGACCAATTGTTCATGATGACACTTCATTATGATAATTAAATGCTCAATTGTCACTGACTAATGTACTTTATTAAAATGTACCTGTGCTTCAAGCAACACAATGTTCAGTTTAAGTTAGTGATGAACTCCAAATATTCTAGTTATTTCTTTAAATCCCACTATTGAGATAAAGAAAAGACAAAAACTTCCTATTTTATTCCTTCTTTAATGCTTTTTTTATATAGCTAAACTATGTGAAAGTGTTACCTAGCCAAAAATATTTTTAAAGTTGTCTATGAATCCAGTATTCATAAGCATATGTAATTCCTTCACTCTCAGACTAAATGAAATTGTGATAGATGGAATCCAATAAGGTTATCATCTACTACATAAAAGATTTCTTCCTTTTAGTAGTTCTTAATTTTAGCAAATTTTCTTAGAGTTATCTCTTTAAAGTTATGTTTCCAGTCTTCTTGTACTTATAAATACATTTTTTGAATTCACAAATCATATAATTTATGATATATGTAGATTTTGATTTCCCAAAGAAAAGTCTATAGATTTTCAATCTTTCCTCCTATAGAACTTGTCTTGCTTTAATAATAATGATTTTTAATAATAATAAAATAGTAATAGTATTCTATTTATAAGTCATGCATCTATAGGTTACCGGTATTATTCAACATCACTATTAAGTCAATATTAATTCTCTCATTTTAATGTGAGGAAATGGGGGTTCAGAAAGGCTAAGTAACCTGCCAGATTTTACATAGTTAAAAAGTGGCAGAACCAAAATTTGAACGTGGATCTGTCTGTGCTCAAAGCCTGTGCTCTTTCTATCCTGACACACTACTTGGAAGTTTGGCCCTGGATCAGCCTCCTTCTTTACTTTACAAATCATTCAGTGCTGCCTCCTGCTGATCTTTCCTGATATTACATTGTAGCCAGTCCTTCAATACAATCCAGCGAAGACAATCTGTTCTTGTTGGGAGTAGATCATTTAGGAATATTGATTCTAAATTTGTCATTGTTTTCCATAAAAGCTAAGCATAGAGTGTAAATTGACACTCACTACATAAAGTTGATGACTTTCTATGCCCAAATGATTTGACAATTTGTAAATTTACCCCCAGGAGATTTTTTGCTAACATTTTTCAAGGCAAAATATTCAATTGCTGTCTAAAATGATCAAATTTTGCCCTGTGGCAAACTTGTACATTTTTTCAAGGACTTGTGAAACTTCACAATGCAAGAAGAAATCAATAATTTCACACTGTTCTGTTCTCAACGTTTTCCTCAATGTACACTATTTACTTTGAAACTGTCAAGATGAGAAAGTTTAAATTTAAGGGAAAAGTATGAAACTCCCCGTTTTTACAAATATGAGTGCTATGCTTAAAGTAAAGGTGATGAATTTGTTGCCAAAAATTTAAAGAAAAGGGGATGCTGGAATGGCTCAGTGGTTTGAGCATTCATCTTGCCACCATGGAGTCTGAGAATTGAATTCTGGCCCGGCCCACCAGACCCATACGCTGAACTGAGATGCGACCCTCAGTTCAGCTCTTGCCTGGGTGCCTCCCACGTGGGAGGCCCCCAGTTCAGCCCCCACTGGAGGGGGTGTACCTCTCATGTAGGGACCCCTGGTCCGGGTCCTGCCCTGCACGGCCCCCTGCCCACCTGTGTGGAATGAAACTATGTTAAAAACTCATGACATTCGACTGTCGAGCCTGCTCTGGTCCCTCCCCTTTCTCTTTGTCTTTCTCTTTCTCTGTCTCTGTCAAAAACAATTTAAAAAAAAAAATCTTTAAAAGAAATTTAAAGAAAACCAATTCAATTCAAATATTTATAAAATTAACATTACCACAAAAAGGCAAAATACATGTTTCTACTCTTATAATATCTTATTGCATATATTCACATACTCAAAAATATTTTTGGTTTTCTGCCTATTATTCTAAATGCTACCCAGCCTTTGTTGCAAATCAGGACTTAGGCAAAGTGCTCAGATTGGCTTTGTGCTGTTGTTATGCCAAGGCACCAAGACATCATGCTTCTTCTACCTATAAAAATATTAAACCTTTAATTGTTCACAATTAATATAATGTACACTTATCTTTTTTTTTCTAATGTTAAAAAATATGCCAATAAATTTGAGTCAGTAATAAGGTAGATTTTATCACTCTCTCTTCAAACTTTCTGTTTTCCTTTTTTTTTTCTTTGCCTACATGACAATTGTGAATATTTCCCCATGTTCAGTTATTTTTATTCCATTCTCCTTGCTATCTAATTTATCCTTCAGAGAACTCATCCATTTTTGTGGTGTCAGTTTTGCCTTTACTTGAATTCCATAGTCTCTATCACCAACCCTTTCCTCTCATGTAAGCACTAGTCATTTATCTCCAACTATTTAGTGGGCATTTCTTATTTTATGATTCACCCTTTCTTCCAAATAAATGTGCTAAATATTCCAGTTTATTCCAAAACTAACTCCTTCTTCTGATTCTCTTTTTATTTTGAAGAAGAGAAACACATTACTAATCACCTATACTTGAAACCTCAGACCTGGGCATGAGGATGGCAACAACTCAATTGTGTACCAGAGGCAGGAGTTGAATGACAGGGCTATCGTAAGCCACACACAACTGAATAAAGTGAGGGCCTTTGCCCATGTTACTCAGAGCCATCTAAGGGTCATAATATAAGACTAGGCCTCATTTTTCCAGATAAAATAAAAAGAAAATAAAAGCTATCTTAACTTTGTAGTGAAATGCATCAAATATGTCTTTATTTATTTTTTATTATTATTGTTTTTGACAGAGAGAAGGAGAGATAGACAGAGAGAAGGGGAAGGGCCCAGAGAAGTCTCCATAGTTGTATGTCATTAGTATTTTGACATAATTTCATTCCACATAGGTGGGTGTGAGGCCATGCAGGGTGAGAACTGAGCCAGGGGGCTCTCGCATGGGAAGTATGCCCCTGCTAACCAGGGGCCTCTTATATGGGAAGCACATCCCAGTTCAGCATATGGGTCTACACAGGCTGCAGTAGGAATTCCATTCTCGAACCCTGGTGCTACAAGGTGAGCACTCAACCCACTGAGTTGTCCCAGCATCCCCATCAAATATGTTTAAATGCTGTTAATAGTTAAACAAAATTTAATTCTGTGGAAGTCATAGGAAGTTTATATGTGAGCATATGGCTATTCCAAGGTCTGCCAAGTTGTAGTGTTAATACAAGCATCGAGCTGAAAGGACAGTGGAAAAAAATATAAATAAGTAAAAGATAATTGGTAGATAGGTACTCATGGTTATAATGACTGGAGCCATTTCTACCATCCCAAGACCTTGAGCCTCTTACATAACGTTTTAGAAAAATAGGTTTAACCAATTTAATCAATGAGATAACTAACATTGATCTAAACTCCATAAACCTGAAATTACAAACCACACATTCTAAATCAATGAGAAAAAGTAGCCAAGAACTACAAAAGATGATCTTGGTTCTTCAAAAATAAGCCACAGGTTATTATTTTGTTTCCCTCAAATTTCTCCTAAGTTTGAAAAACAAATTTCCAACATAAGACTGGTAAATTTTAGTAAATATGCAGTCCACATGTCTCTAATTCTTACTTTGTTATTTTAAATTTTTAGAAATAATGTACATATGGGTTTAACTTAACAAAATTATTATAATAAACTTTTAGAAATAAATATTATAGATTTATCAAATTGAATGTGGGGATTGATTCAAAGATATATACTATACTGTCCGTGTACATGAAGCAATCATGTGACAAGATCTCTTCAGACATCAGAAAGACATGCAGATGAAATCAAGCACATTAAATTCACCCAGTGGTTCCTCACTAAAAGTTAAACATTTGATTCATTACATCTACACTTGGGGTTTTACCTGTTAACCCTAATACAAATTGAGAAAATTAATAAACTGTGGAAACTTGATTAATTCAATATATATTTTTTAATATATGGTAAAAGGTATTTTTAAAATATAAAGGAGGGGGAAGCCGGGATGGCTCAGTGGGTTAAGCGCTCGCTTTGCAGCGCCGGGGACCGGGGATCGAATCCCGGCCCCGACCCGTGCGGAACCATATGCTGAACTGGGAGCTCCCCCAGTTCAGTTCTCTGTCTGTCTGTCTGTCTGTCTCTCTGTCTCTCTCTCTCTCTCTCTCTGTCTCTCTCTCCTCTGTCAAAATAAATAAAAAGTAAATAAATAAAAATTAAAAAAAAAAGAAGCAATACTTGTTTAAAAAAAAAAATATAAAGGAGATGAAAAGTATAGGTATACCAGAACTTGGTTTATATTATATAGTCAAACACTCAAACTACCAATGCAAACTCCATGCAAATGATAAATTAGCTGAGTTGACCAAATAGATAGTACCAAACCTGTATTTTGTGTGTGTGCACTTTAGAAATAGTATTTTTACCTTTAAATAGCTTCTTTGCCTAGATCAAGGGGCAAATTTGTTTGATTAGAAATATCTTAAAGATGAAAATGAAAAATACATTGTATGAAATACCATGGTATAAGAGCTTTTGAATTTTTTTCAGAGTTGTCATTGATCTGTATGCATTCACCTTTTAAATTTGAAAACATCTAATATTTTGTGAGATATGCATATTTTTTAAAGTGAGAAACTGAATTTCTAACTTAATATGGTATCAGTTTATTGTAATTCAGATTTCCAAATCACAAGCATTTCAGAACACTGAAAGACTATATTTAGAGTGAGATCTACATATTCCATGCAGATGGAAAAAGTCCATGAATATACGTTGGTATCACTCTTGCCAGTCCTAATAAAACTCTATTTTTAGTGTGTTTGAGCAAGACTTATAAGTGAAAACTGAAACATCAAACCATTATATACCCTTTAAGTGTAGATAAAATAATTTTACATCCATACAATATTTTTAAATGTTGACTTTAGCAAAAAACTTAAAAAAAATCCCCAGAAATTTGAAATGAAAATTCATGATGCACAAAATTATGAAAGAAAAAATGTCTTCTCCAAATATCCCGTAACTTTTTTTAACAAAATCTGTGTTGTGATTTAATCTTTCTCATTTACATTTGCCAAATATATTTGATTTTACGAAGTGTTTTTACGTACAATACAACATTTAACCTGTACAGTGGTCTTTGTGAAAAGTGGTGTTATCATACTTTTAATGATGAGATAAGAGTCTCCTAGAGGTGAATATATGACAGTCGTCATCATCACCCATCTAGACAAAAAGACAGAGCTAATGTGTTAAATCCTATTTTCTGAATCCTGACACAGAGCTTTCTTTCTAATAGGTCTTCTCCACCATCTTCTGATCAGATCTCTTTTCCTCCATCCACTTTGCATGTGCATACTCCATGAAATTAATATATTTGTGACAATTTTAATTTTTTAGCTTCTTTTTTTAATTTGACTGTTGTGTTCTCAGTTTTGTCTGAGCATTTGCTTAACATATATGTGAGTGTATGCATACAAGTACACACATACAACTGTATACATGTAATGAATTTCTAAAGAAGTAAAATACTGCTGCCTTTCATTTACTCCAACTGATTGATTATTATGATTCTATGAGAGTAGAGAGAAAAGGGGAAACCTCAATAACTTTGTAGGAATCAAAGGTTCTAGTGAACTGAAAATAGATAGGCAGAAAGATTTTAATTTGTTGTTGTTCTTGTAAATATATAGCCAGGTGTGTAGAGCCCATTCTGAACTGTAATAGCATAATTCTTAAAGTTCTAGAGCTAGTGGCCAGAATTTTTGAGAATGGAATATTACACTGAACAAATGTATAATTCTATTACCTCAGCTGGCCACTGGCATAAACCTACTGTCTATGTCACTGTAATTGCCTGGCCATGTATTTTATATAGCTTGCTTTATTAATGTCAATACAAAATTTGCCTAATAGCAATATAAATATATTAGTCATTAGGAGAGAAGTCTGCTTTTGACTTTAATGAAAGAAAATGTTCCCTAAAAGACATTGGAAGAGATAGTCTTAATTTAACTATCTGACCTTGTAGTTATTTATGACAAGTGTTTTCTTCTACTCTCAAAATCCACCTTTTCTCTGCTTGATTTAACAGTAGACTTAAAATCTCACCTAAGGACATTAGCTTGTCACCCTGAAAAGAATTACTATCCCAGATGTATCACTGGAAATTTGCTCCCAAAATAAATAGGAAAAGAGAATGAGCTCCCATGGGCTTTTGATCTGCTTTAAAGAATTGTCTGAGACGTTTGCTCTGTGTGTCTCTCCAGGGGAGGCTAAGCCCCAGATTCAGCTCACCCCTTGGAACCACCTTTTGTGCCAAGGGAGGGAAGCTTAGTGTCCATTTCTGAAAATTGACTTTCTAATCTTTCAAACTTTGTAATACTGTATCCAAGTCATTATTACAAAGATTATCTCAAGTCCTTGGCATTTTCTGATAGATCTAGAACTCATTTACACTTACATGCAGTATGTGAAGGCTCGGTGCATTGAAGGGAAGTACAAAGAATCAAGCCCAGTGCAAGCCCACGTGGGAAAAAGCCCCACATGATTGAATAATGGCACATGAATCTGCCTCAGATGGTGATAAAAGGTGTCACACTAGGCCACAGGCCATGGGAGAGCACCACTCTCCCATGCACATTCAGTTAAGTCTTGTGTGTCCTACACCTCCAAACTGCAGGCTGACCATTTTTTCTTTGAAGTCACGTACACAAAATACAGAATGGTTATGCAGGAAAAATCCATGGCAACAGCACATACAAAGCTTGTTAATTTTATTCGGAAAAAAATAAGCTTACCTATATTTTTATTTCTAAAAAGGTATGTTTCTTTTGATTTATTTGATTCAAACTTGAAAAACATTGTGCTATACAATTTTTTAAGCAATAGCTTACCTTGGGCTTTATGAATCACCTAGAAGCTCTTCGCCTTTCCTGTTAGAAACCTTAAGAGTTATTTTTCTGTGCTATGTACATTTTCATCCTCAAAAATGTTTTCTTTTCAGTCTCTTAATATACCTTGGGACACTTTTCCTCCTCTACATATACCTTAGAGGACTGCTTAAGACCCTCTGTACTTCATCTACTCCAAGCTTCACCTGAAGGGCAAAATCCCTAAGATCTTGACACAAATACTGATGAATACATGGAATTATTAAAGGTGCCATCTCAGCAGAAGAGGACCCCTGCTGCCTTTGTTCTCAGGGGAATACATATTTCACCATGGAGCAAGACACCCAACTGCTGCTACACAGAAATCTCTGAAATGCCTTTAAGCTAATCATCTTTGAACATAAGCCTTTGTTGTTGAATCAGGGACCTTCTACATGCAAGGCGCAGACACCTTTTTTCTTTCTTTCCTTTTTTTTTTTAATGTTTTTTTCTCCACCTTGCACAAAACAGCATCAAGCCTGTCACTACCACCAGTAAGGTTCACTGATCTGTCAACATTCACCCCTGATGAAGACAGTGAGACAAATCCGTAGCTCTGGAGAGTTCAGGAGAGAACCAAACAAAGTGTTTGCAAAAGAGCATTTTTATATGTTTTCTTGTGACAGCACTAGTTTAACAGAAAATAGTTGGAGTGTGCCAAAATAGAGGGAAAAAAATGAAAGACAGTAGTAGTAAGTTAGGCTAGCATGACATGATGGATCTGGGCTATGACAAACTGAATTGGAAAAAAGCTTCCCTGGGGACCAACTATACCAGGTTTGCTGAATTGTATTTCTTGATTTCTTACTGTGCAACAGTGCTTTTTACTCTTAGATTGACTAGGCTTCAGAATATTTTTTAAATTGTACAAATCAAAATCCATGTAGCTTAAAAATGAAGGATGTAAAAGGCTTAAGAGTTTGATGTATTGAAAGGCATTTCGTATTCCCTCATGTGAGTATTAAATATACACTTTGTCTGTTTGATGAATTTTAAGTCTTTGCAGAAGGCAGTACACATGATAGCAGTTTACAGGGTTGAAAATTTGAGGTGGGGAGAAGAGCATAAGCTACAGACATTCAAGGATTCTTCCTTCTTATCCCACCCAGATGTGCCTATAAAATTATAGCATGTATTTTGTTACAGGTTCTCATTTGTCCTGAGATGTTTATATAAAAAGCAAGTAAAGAAATCTTAGGTCTGGGGCCCTCTTTTTTTAAAAGATTTATTTTTATTGTTTTTGACAGAGAGAGAGAGAGAGATACAGAGACAAAGACAGAGAGAAGAGGAAGGGACCAGAACAGTCTCCATAGTTGCACATCACTGGTTTTTCCACATAGTTTCATTCCAGAGGTGGGTGGGGCTGCACAGGGCAGGAACTGGGCCGGGGTCTTGCCCCGGTGAGAACTGAACTGGGGGAACTCCCCATTTCAGCATGTGGGTCTGCACGGGCCAGGGTCAGGATTTGATCCTCGGTCCCCGGTGCTGCAAAGTGAGCGCTTAACTCACTGAGCCATCCCAGCTTCCCCTGGGGCCCTCTTAACAAAAGTGTAATGCTTTGTTTTTATTATTGGTTCTTTCAATGCTTATGTAGAGGCTTTCACACACTGTCAGGTGAGGTCAAAAGAAAGAAAAAAAGAAGAAAGAAGAATTATTTAAGAGCCGCTAAATTTGGCTAGTCTTCATATACTGCATGATACCAAAAAACTAGACAGCCTGATTCTTTCAAATAGTCACCTATGATAAACTTTGAATAAATACCTAAATGAATGGAATATATCACTCAAACAACTTACAGGTACTTGAACAATAGAGGCATGAACACTCTGGGCACTATTTTTAAGAAGATTAAAATCAATTTGAATAATTTATGAAATTGTCAGTATAATGTAACAGGTACCAGGTGACTGTCAAGCTCAAAACAGAGAGCAAGCTATCTAGTGCTCTTAGGCAAGAGCGCTCCATGACTTTTCCCATCAACTATTCACATTGAAGAGAAGCTGTAGAGAAAGTGAATGGTGAAAGTGAGTTTTGGTTGAGGTTTAGTAAAACAGAAGATCTAAGCATTGAAGATTGAGAGCTCAATGATAAGATGTAGGTTCAGAAAGCAATCCAGTAGGAGTCACAGACTAAAGTGTTTGAGAAAAAGAGGATTGTTGAAAACTGGGGTTTACTTTTCTGAACTGAAAAAATAAAAGCAGTTGCTTTTTAACTACAGATGATTGGTGCATGTAGGACAGTGAAGCAAAATTGCTGTCTTCCTTTTTCCTTTTTTTTTTTTAGAAGAAGCCAGAAAACTGTGTTTTTATGTAAACTCTCTTGATTTTAAATATTTGAAAATAATATATAAAATTTATACACATTATATGGGTCAAATAAAATGTACCTCTGACTTGTTTTAGTCCATATACTTTTAGTTGGTGACTTCTTTATTAGTCTAGCTGGCCTGAATTGTGGATACACAATGTAAAATGTCTTCGAGCTTGAGAATGTAGAGAGAGCTATTCTGGTAATGATTGCATAACACTCAAATAGTTTTAGCAGTAAGTGGCTGGCGTGGTTAAGACTGAAGAAATAAAAGGATTTGAAAGTCAGAGACACACAGAGGTTATTGGAGAGATAATTAAAAGTAGCTGGGATGGTAGCCAATACCCAGGTGAAGAAGAACAGCACCCTCTGGATATTTCCATCCTCCAGGATTTTGAAAGATTTGTCAGAGAGGCCTTGAATAAGAGACAGAAGGAAGCACACAGGGAGTTACAAAGTTGTTCATGAGATTATCAGTCCAGGGAAAAGTAATACTGTTCTGTGGCCTAAAAGTGGCATTGAGCAGATCACAATGAAATGCCCAAAGTCTATTCAAAAAGAATTTTAAAAAGTATAGAAATGTTAACAAGAGCAGAGAAAGCTTCAGTGATTTTGACTTGGTTTGCTAGTTTCTATCAAAAATATATCAAATGAACTAGTTAACTGAAATTGATTTATTCACAAAAATATACTAAAGACTTAGTTTGTAAGGTTTAGATTAAATATTTTGTAATGTACAGAGGGAAATAGAGACTATAAAGATGTGTAAGACACTCTACCTGTCCAACACACAGCCCTGTGTGTTTTGTGTTTTCTTAATGTTAAGTGTTAATGTTAAAAAAAAAATGGCAAAGTATTTTTCAATGGTAGTTCAAATCAAATTATTGTTTTCAAAGAATTGTTTGAATGATTTTATTCTGATTGATATCTATATCTATGTCTATATTTGTACATCTATTTTTATCTCTATCTATCTAAATATAGAGTTCTCTAGAGAACTAGTAGTAGATACATATATATCAGTAAGTATAGATAGAGTTAAGTCCTCACTTCACATTGTCAATTGGTTCTGTGACTTTAAGTGAAACAATGTCTCATAAAACCAGTTTTACCATAGGCTTATTAATATAAATGAGTTAAGTTCCTACTGCTTCTTATCAATGTTATAATGAAATAACACTGAATTAAAGGATGTTATTCAGTAACCTATTCTCTGTGTGTGGGGGGCGGGGGAGTAGAGAGAGAGAGATGGAGAGTGGGAGGGGATGGGAAGAGGGAAGGGGAGAGTGAGGGAGAGAGAGAGGAAGCGAGGAAGGGAGGGAGGGAGAGAGGTTGAGGAAGAGAGAGAGAGAGAGGGACAAAGAGAGAGAGAGAGAGAGAGAGAGAGAGAGAGAGAGAGAGATTTATTATGAAGAATTGGCTCACGAGGTTATGGAGGCTAAGTTCCATGATCTGCCATCTGCAAGTCAGAGACTCTAGAAAGCCAGTTGTATAATTCAGTATATGTCCAAAGGGCTGAGAATCGGGAGCTGATGATGTAAATCCCAGTCCCAGGGCAGGATAAGATAATATGAGATAACCCTCCTCCACAGTGAGACAGGGAAAGGGGCAAGTTTCACCTTTCTTCATCTTTTGTTCTATTAGTGCCTGCGGCAGATTAGATGAGACCCACTCACATTGAGGAAGGACTGCTTTACTGAGCCCACCCATTCAAATGTTAATCTTATTGAGAAAAAACACTCACGGACACACCCCAAAATAATATTTCACCTGGATACCCTATGACCATTCAAGTTGACACAAAATCAACCATTACACCATGTAATAGTGTTTTCCTTGATTCTAAAGAACTATAGTTGTGTTATTATCTGGTGGGCTTTCTTTCAGACTATGTCAATAGCAAGTCAGAGGAAGTGTTCTGAGAAAAGTCCAGAAATCCAGAGAGGACCCTCTTTTCGTTCTTCCGTTCCTCATTTGTTAAGACGTCACTCTGGTTACCCTCAGTAAATGTGCAGTGAGTTAAATGTTTTAATTAGAATGAATTGAATTCAAATTGATTCAGTTTGAACCTTTGTTCTCTACCCATTTTTTAAAAATCAAATAATGCTTTTCTATTAAAAGTCCAGAAAAGCTGGCTTTTGGTTAATGGAATTAAGCAAGCTATACTGTATTGCCATTGAGAAGTCAAGAGACTCTTGTAAGGTGAGAGATGGGGAAGCCAGTGTGCTGTATTCTAGTCCAGTTCTGATCTGCTGTGTATTGTAGGACAAGCTACTGTCTCTCTCTGGGCCTTAGTTTCCTCCTCTGTAAAGGAAAATAAAGGGATTGAATGAGCATATAGCTCCCTTCCAGTGGGCTAAGAGCTAATTCTGATAGCTTGTGTACCTTTTTTGTTTTTATTAAAATATAACTAACATACAATATTATATTAGTTTCAGTTGTACATCATGGTTCATATTTATATGCCTAAAGAAGTGATCATCATGATAAGCCCAGCCATTACCTGACACAATATCTCAACATCATATTATTATTGACTATATTCCCTGTACTATACATTACATACCTATGAATTATTTATTATATATCTGGAAATTTGAACCTCTTGTTCCCTTTCACCGTCCACTCCTTTAAAAAAATTTTAATTACAGTTCACATTCAGTTTATTTTATATTAATTTCAGGTGCATAGTGTAGTGATTAGACATTTATATAATTTAAGAAGTGAGCCCCCTGACTAGTCTAGTACCCAACTGACACTATATATAGTCTTTACTATAGTATTGACTATATTCCCTATGTTTTACTGTATATCCCCACAACTATTTTGTAACTACTAATTTGCACTTCTGAATCTCTTCATCTTCTTTTCTGCCCCAACCCACTCCCATCTATCATTCTGATAAATCTAGTACCCATCTGACACCATAGATAGCCATTACAATATTGACAATATTCCTTATGCCAAATCCTGCCTTACCATAATTACTGTGTAACAACCCATTTGTACTTCTAAATTCCTTTCCTTTTTATTGTTTTTCTGCTTGGCTAGATCAACAAAGTCCACCTTCCCTCTCTCCATCAAGGCTAGAACTGAGACTATCACTGAAAAGTAAATTACTGGTAAAGGAATCCAATGTCTTTAAGAGTTGTATTTGGATACTGGACAAAGTTTCTAGAAATTTATTTAAGTAGATAGATGCAGCATGTTTTAACATTTTAGAATAAAAATAATTTAGAAGCTGGAAAGTTTCAAAATATTTTTGGAAATCTATAGCCACTTCTCAAAGAAATGTCCATTTCTCAGTGGTGCTAATTGACAGCTATAGGCAAATGCCCGAAATTAATAACAATGAGTATAAGTAACATTTGGCGTTTCTGTCCTCTAAGCACATTCTGTTATTTCGATATAATGTTGCTTAAGCTTTGCAATGATTTACCAATTTCATCAGACATTTGGAGTAACATTAGCTGCCAGTCCATAACTTATTAGAGTATTGTAAAAAGAGAAAGTTAGACTAAAACTACATATTGCTACCTTTTTAAAGCTAAATTACTTAATTATCAGTGATTTTTTAAGCATACAATGCAGGAAGATGTCAATGTCACTCAATTATTTTGATCCATTTACATCTTAAACTCAAGAGAATAATAGGTATGCCATCCCTACTCTTCATTTACACTTAGATTGCTATCCTTTTTGGTTTGGTTTTATTTATGTGTAAATATGCATAGTTCAAAACTTGTTAGTAGCAACACTAATAATGTCATTTATATACTTCACCTTGTCCATTGAAAATGAATCGTTCTATTTATAGAGTAACAGCCTGTAAAATTAAATTAAAAAATTTAATAGAAAAGACAGTCCTTTTAAAAATTATTATAATAGAAAGAAGGGTCATTTTTTTCATAAATTACTCTCAAAGCAACTTTTTAAAAAATATTTTTTAGTTCCAAAACTTTAAAAAATATTCTTATTGATTGTGAGAAATAATTATTTATATAAAATAATTTATGGCAGAGCTTTTAGTATTTGAAATATATATTCTTATAATAGGAATTTTACAAGACTATTAATTTTAGCAAAGCTAGGAAACACAACTATAATTTAGAAGCTATTGTTGATTGTTTCTAGAAATAGATATTGACCCCATTAGTTTTAAGCGATAACATTACTAAGCCAAAATATTAATCTAACAGTGCCAGAATTGCTGATTTTAATCAGTGTTTTATCCAGACCCTTCTTTTAGCATTTAAATTTCACTTAGCCTATCATAAATAAGCATAAATATAAATGCAAAATTTAAATAAATTATCTTAGATTCTCATTTTTTAAGATATTATGAAACTAATGTCTATGGACACTCCAGTGTTTAAGGTCTTTTGTTTGTTATAGTTGCTTTGGTATGCAATTTGGGCCTAATTGTATTGATGCCACCCTCTTGGACATTGTTTCATTAATCAAGAGGGCATCCTGGGGTCCAAAGAAGCCTTGTGGCCCAATAATCAATCACTGAGTCATTTATTCATCAAGTAATGCTCTCAAGGAGTGAAAGTCAACAACAGCGACAATAGACATAGCAACTAACATTTATTGGATCTCTGTTATGTGCAAGGTATGTTTCCAAACTATTAACATGTATTAAGATATTTAGCCCTCACAACAAATCAAATTATTTTAAAAATGATTTTATCAAGTTTCTTAGCTGGATTTACAGCTGTTAAAATTATAGAAATATGGCACGTGTATCACCATTTGTATTCTTGTCTTAATACCCATGTTTGTTGGGAGGAGAAGTACTGGATGAAATCTACTTTAAAACAAATTTATTTTGCACCCACAAGAACATGATTATTATTAATTTTGTCAGAGGTCAGATTAAGACTGCATTTGGAATTTGGAATCATCTTAGTGCATCGAAGATATCAGGCTTTGATAATGATGCATAATTTCACAAGCACTTGATGAAAGGAAGAAACTGAAATTGTCTCAGATATGGGTCTTAGGACCGGGTGTTCCGGGAAAGAACTAAAAGTAATAAATGTGTTGAAAATATGAAGTGTTAAAAGGATAATATGATCATAGGTCATTTATATTCAAATCTGAGTTTAAGTATTAGTTGATTACAGATGCTAAACACACACACACAAAAATCTTTTTCCTCTATTTAATTTTAAAAAATCTATACTTATAAGCAGACACAAAAACAAAGATATTATTTGTACTATATAAATCATGTAAGTGCATTTGAAAAAAATTCATTAAAGCCCTAGAGCTTATTGTAATGTTAAACTGGTCTTGCTCAACTTCCTAGAACTCTTTTGATGTTTGTCATGTTAATTGATAATCTCCCTCTAAGCCTTCCCTTACCCCATACCTGAATCTTACTAAACACCTCTAAAGATCCTAAGACAGTCTTGGCAGTCAATATCACTTACTTTAGAACCCAGAGCATTTACATTTATGGATGAGTTGAAAAGCACTGACAAGCTACTGTGCAAGTTTAACACAACTTTCTCAGAATAAAATTACTAAGTATGCAAGAAAATAATGCTACCTGTATTTACTTGGTGCTTCTGAAACTTTGATATTTTATGAGTTAATAATTAACTTATGGTAAGATGGGGTTGACTTCTTTCCAATTTGCTGATAGGTAATGTATTAGTTAGGATAATACTTACTGCTATAACAAATAAACCCACCACCAGATAATGGAATAAAATTTTAATTCTCACAAAGTCCAACATGGATATTGCTGGCTGCAGGCTGCTTTCTTGCAGGTAGCAAATCAGTAACCCACTGTCTTTAACATGTGGTTTCTAAGGTCACTTCATGTATTTGTATCAAGCCAGTGAAAAGAAATGAAGAAGGGGAATGTAATTCTTGGACTGCAAGTGACACACATCATTTCTGCTTATGTTGTATTGGCAAGAACATGACTCACCATTCAAAAGCAAAGGAACAGTGCTGGGAAGTATAGTTTCAGGGGTAGAAACTTCCCAGCAGTAAGTGTGTACTATGAAAGGGACACCACACATATTCGATGTATAATCATCATCTGCCAAAGACAATCCAGAAATATCAGACACTACCTCCAAAGAGTCCTGGACTGGTGTACTGACCAACAACTAAGAAGCCAGCTCTCCTTATATCCAGCCCATAGTTCTGGGCACTAGATCACTGGTTTCCAGGCAGTGGGACTTTGCTTCCAAAAAAGTGACCTCTCCTTGGAGAGACATAAGAGGAAAATTTAATTGAGCAGAAAGTTAATCTTAAATAAACAATAGACTGCATATATAGAGTACTCACTATGTTTTGAGCATTGCCTTAAGTAATTTATGTATGATAGTTTTATTAATACTCAGGGTGATGCTAACAGCAATTATTTTTATTAGGCCCATCAATTTTACAGTTGGGGAAACTGAGCCACAGGAAAGTGAATAAATTCCCCAAAGCTATATGGTAAATATCAGTCAGAGTCTGGATTCAAATATAGACAGTCTAATTCAATCAGACTATTGTATCCTCCATGAAAGACAGAAAATATCATTTAAAAAAGAAAGGGAGAAATGGGGAGGAACAGTTATTTCCTAGAAGGAATTTTCTCTAATTAGACTTAGTATAGGTTATACTGGTTATAATTATGTGCATTTCACTCTCAGTCTACAGACTCCTGTTCTTTTTGCTATAGGATGTTTTCTACCTAGCCTATGTCATGTGGGCTCAGCTGAAGTCAGAATTTTAAAATGGTCTCTAATCTGAAGGAATTTAGATTCTGTTGAGCAAAATAAAGATTCTAAAATGATTGAAAAGAATATTCATAATTAAAGGGCAAATAAAGAATAGGCAATAGGATTTCCAGGAAGAGTGGGATTCCTACCTATGAGTTGTCCAGAAAGAGTTCAAGAAGAAGGGAGACTTGGGCTGATCCTTAATAAAATGGGCAGCATTTCATAAAAAGAGAAAAAGTACAGAGGATTTCAAAAGGGAAAGACAATGAGAACAAAGATGCAGGTGTATACAGTATTTGTAGCAGCATGGCTGTAATAGAAGGAAATTTTGGGAATTAGAGAGAGTTATATCTTTATCCATTTTTACTTTATAACTTACTGTTGCATATATTTTTAATTCAGTGTAACCATCTGGTAAGGCCTGGCACTCTACGATTTGTTGGAGTAGTAGTGTTTATCTAAGCAGCTACGTATGTAGGCACGGGATAATGAATACCAGGCTCTGGGAACAAAGATTGGGGATGGATTTCCAAACAAATGCCACCTTCTACTCATTTCAACAAGTGTGAGAGTTAAGGAATGTGCTTCACTGCCATTACATTTCTGGCCCCCAGTGCCTGTTACAGAGAACCTAACCAAGACTAAGTATTCAGCCTGTTCTGCTTGTAAGTACCTTTAGAGAAATGTGCCATCCTTATGTGCTTACATCACTTCTTATCTCTGCTTTCTCATGCAAAGAACACTTCATCTCTCCTTTGAATCAAGGGATGTGCCCCTAGAGGACATTCAGTGAGTTCTGAATTCTCTGAGGAGCCCTCTCTGATTATCACTGTTCTTCTTTGTCAATCATACAGAGCTTCCAGTGACATCATTGCTATTTTCTGTATTTTGTTGTTGCTGTAAGCAGCATGAAATTGACAAGGAATGGCACTGAGAAGAGCTGAAAGGGCACTTTTGCTTTTTTTGATGCATCTGACACCATTAGTTATAAGGAAGAAAACAGCTTTCATAAGCATATTGCTAGGTGATGTAGTAGGTGAATGATTATTTAGAAGTAGCTTTTCAATGCAATAGCTCAATGGACTCTAAACTGCTCTGTGCATTTCTACCCCAAGAGTATCTTCCTAACTAGAAGCAATTTGGTCATGTAGTTTCCTAGAAGTCTCTGGATAAGGAGTTAGGCTTTGGTGAAAACCCACTCTGAATCTCAGAACCTCTTGGTCTATGAATTAGGGATTTCACTAGCTCTGATTTTAATAGTATGTGCCATTTGTTTGTAGCCTACATGCTTGTTTATGTTTCCTCTATTTGTATAATTATACTATAGCTAGAAAAGCTAGTGTCTAAAGTGAAAAAAGAAAGAAAAACATACTCTTGTCTCTTTGGGGGAAGCCTTTCCTAAAGAGTCGGCAGGTAAACATGCCTAAGTTTAAATTACTATTGTAATAGTAACAGCAAGTCAGACAAGTAAGCAATAGAAAATAAGGGGATGTAAGCACACATAAAGTCAGTTATATTGATAATTGGGGTAATTTTAACACTAAGTGGACAGATTACAAAATAGAGAAGTTATTGATTGTACTGTGTTAGAGATCAGAAGTTCACATGCTATCAATAGTGCATTGAGCTTGAGCAGTCATACTAAGTCTATAGTGTTCAGCAGTGAACATGGTTGACTCTTCTTCTTTTTTTTTAAGATTTATTTTTATTGTTTTTGACAGAGAGAGATAGAGAGAGATACAGAGACAGAGAGAAGGGGGAGGGCCCAGAACAGTCTCCATAGTTTACATCATTGGTTTTTTCCACATAGTTTCATTCCACAGGTGGGCGCGGGGCTGCACAGGGCAGGAACTGGTCCGGGGTCTTGCCCTGATGAGAACTGAACTGGGGGCACTCCCCAGTTCAGCATATGGGTTCACACGGGTCAGGGCCGGGATTCAATCCTCGGTCCCCGGGGCTGCAAAGTGAACACTTAACCCACTGAGCCTTCCCGGCTTCCCCATGTTGACTCTTTCTGAATCTTCGCCTTCTGATGGCAGCCCACAATGTAGACACCTTCTTAATAACTCTGCTTGACGGCTTTTGTGACACTGTCACCCTGAATTTTCTTTGGTTGCCTAACTAAGATACCTTCCTCATTCTCCTATACACTCTATGTGTGGAAAAGCATTCTAATCTTGAGCAGCAACTTGGAGCCTTTTCAGGCAACACTGTTGATTGTCACTCTTACCAGTACACCTTCCATTTCAGGCTCAGTATGATGAGTACAACAAGCATGGGAAGAAAAGCCGTCATCAGTCTTACAAGCACTATAGGAAAGAGAAAGAAAATTTGTGTAGCTATTTGCATGTCTCCTAAGCCATGGAAACTAAGAAAAACTACAATTATTAAAATAAAATTATATATTCCAGGCCACATATTCAGCATAGAACCTCAGTATATTTCATATCCATATGTAGTTAAGTAGGGAAAGCTGGGATGGCTTGGCAGGTTAAGTGCTTGCTTTGCAGCCCCGGAGACTGAGAATAGAATCCCAGCCCGAGCCCATGCAGACCCATGTGCTGAACTGGGGTGTCCTTCCCATGCAGGAGGCCCCCAGCCCAGTTCCCACCCTGTGCAACCCCTAACCACCTGTGTGGAATGAAACCATGTAGAAAACTGATGACGCACAACTATGGAGACTGCTCGGGGCCCTCCCCATTCTCTCTGTCTCTCTCTGTCTTTGTCTCTCTCTGTCTGTCAAAAATCAATAAAATAACTCTTTAAAAACATATTTTTAATAGTTAATTATATGTAGTTAAGTAAAAATAAATAGCCAAAACACATCCACAACAAACAATGTTACTGAGGACTAAGTAGGTACCAACTGCTAGGCCATATATTTTGCATAAAGTATCTCATTTGATTCTTTTTTTTTTTTTTTTCAGTTCCTGATTTTTTTTTTATTGTTTTTGACAGAGAGAGAGAGAGAGAGAGAGAGACAGAGACAGAGAGAGAACTGAACTGGGGACACTCCCCAGTTCAGCATATGGGTCCGCATGGGCCAGGGTCAGGATTCGATCCTTGGTCCCCAGTGCTGCAAAGTGAGCGCTCAACCCACTGAGCCATCCCGGCTTCCCCTCATTTGATTCTAATGACAGTTTATGATGCAGTATGGTGGTCTCACCTTAACATATGAGAAAACTGAGGCATAGAAAAGTTAAGTAATTGTCCAAAGCCACATATCTAATAATGACACAGGAGTGTTTATCCATCCTCACAGAGGCCCTACATTTCATATAGATTTCTCTTTGAATTATCTCACATATAAGTATAGTGCATCTCATTTCTGCCTTTTGCTCCAGCCATTTCTCTATGTTCTTTTATCTCTTTATAGATTTATTTACCTTTTTAATTAGTAAATTATATTGCTATGGGTTTATAGATATTGTTTGCTCCAATATAAGTCTCTCATATTCTTTGGTGCATATGTGGTTATCAATTGCTTTAAAAAACACAGAGCTAGTGTTGATTTGTTCTCTATTATTTCTGGCTCTAGATCACATCCTGCCCTTGGATACCTCATCCACATGTGTATACAGGTCTTGATATTTCATTCTTAACTATGTATTTACATGTGGGAGAATTAGTGTAAAGGTAATGTTAGAATGCTTTCTCAAATGGATATAATCCTAGTTAGCACCTTAAAATACTGAAAATCTTTATTATTCTCTTAGCACATCACGGTACTGACAGCACTTTTTTTTCTTTTTTTACCTTATCATTTACATCATCTTTGAGAATTTCCACTTGTATTATTACAAGATGATTATGACAGCTTCACTAAGCCTCATTCATGTGAATGGAAAATTAGTGCCATAAAGAAAATTTCTAATAATTATTTTCAAAGATGGATTGCTACTTTTCAAATTTAAACTCATTAAACTCTCTTGAATCTCACTTCAGCAAAACCAGACTGAATGTTCTTATTAAGTCAGTTTCATATTGCTTTTAGGTCAAATTTTAATCAGAAAATATATTAGTAAAATCCACATGCATGACCTTAATCTCATCACACATATAGTGATAATGTACATAAATCTTGATATTTGAAAAGTTAGTATCAAAATAATTATATGGTAAATTATGTTATCAAAATAATTTAAAAACTAAATAGTAGCCAGAAAATGTACTAGTTGTTTTACATTTATTATCTTATTTAATAGATACAACCTCCTCATGACAATTTTTGTCCCCATTTTACAGAGACGGTAATTGAATGTCAAAGATGTTAAGTAACTTGTTCAGAATTCACAGTGTGTAGCGAGAGCATTTTTGAAATATATTTTTTATAGATTCTAGAATCCTTATTCTGTTAACTTTGCTACACTACTGTGCTAATTTTCATTTCTATCACTGGGTCCACTTTTCATTGTTTGTTTGTTTTTTGTTGTTGTTTTTTTATAACAAGAATGAGAAAGAGATGGGATTTTGGGATAGCTCAGCATGTTGAGTGCTTGGCTTGTAACCTCAAGGTCTAGGGATCAAATCCCAGCCCCTGGCCATGCAAACTCATATGCTGAACTGTGGCACAAATAGTAATCACTGGGGTGGAAGCAAAGTTTCTCTCCTCCTATGCGGAAGACCCCAGCTCTTTTCCTGCCATGTGCAATACTATATCCACTATGTGGATTGAAACCATATCACAATTAATGATGTACAATGATGGAGACAGCTCTAGGCCCCCCCTCCTTCTCTCTGTCTCTCTGTCTCTCACAACTTCTCTCAAAACAATAAAATAAATATTAAAAAAAAGAAAGGAAAGAAAGAAAGAGAGAGAGAGAAAGAAAGAAAGAAGAAAGAAAGAGAAAGATGAAGAGGCTAATGATGAGTTTGATTTAATTAGAAATAAGTACTGAGTTCATTTAAATACTAGTTGAAGATCTAAAAAGTACTTTAGGAATGATGAAATTTTATTCTCTCAAATTATCTCTTATAAGAAATATTTGAACAAATACATATTGGTATAATTAAAAATGGTATGCAAAATGCTTCATGCATGTCTATAGAAAGAGAAACAGACAGACAGAAAGATTAAAATCTCCCCACTCTGAAAAAAATGTTGGGTAGTTATATTTTCCCGGTGACTAAGAATTCTCTCCCCACCTACCCGTGAATAAGCAGTTATTCAGGGACCCTGGCTTCTTGCATCTCGTGGCTTCCCTTGCTCCTGAGCCTCATCACCATTGTTGCTCGTAAAGAAACTGTATAGAAAGAACTAAACATATACTAAAAAACTTTGCCCCAGAAACAGAAAATTTCTCATTTCCTTACAATCCAATGATACATGATCACTCCACCTGTAATGGAGGCTAGGAGATGGAGTACAGCTGTATTATATATTAAAATGTTACAGGATTTATATCTAACAGAATAACCAAACCAACAACTGTTTCACGTACTGATTGAGTTACTATACTGACAAACACGTGAAAATGTATACTGAAAGCTCACTAAACTTTTGTTTGTGAATTAAGCCCTCAACATGAACTCTAAAACAATACTTTTGGTTTTTTAATGTCATTTTTATTTTGCCCAGTGATGAATTTTTTTGGCTAAGTTCTAAATGGGTGAATTTGGTAAAAGATAAATATTACGAGTTGTTCCTAAAATGACATATCTAGTAACTAAATAATAACAATATATATCTGTGAACAAAAAATTAATATTTGCTTTTTTTCACAATTTATTAGAGCTGAGATTATCAAGAGAGTCATTAAATGTCTCCATAATAAGTTCTGAAGATAATAAACAGAACACTTTTTTTAGTTTTATCACTTTGTTACAGTTTATAAAAACACTAATAAAGCAACAGTCTATATGTTATGAACTTTAGCTGTGTGTGTATGTATGAAAATGTCCCCACAAGTAGCTATGATTACTTGACAGGTAAATAAGATACACAGTTGCCACCATTTTCTCTAAAATATCTTCATTCTTAGATTTATGACATAGAATATATTTAATGTCAAAAGTGTTTCAAAATGAAAATTGCTTAATGCTAATTCAGCACCATTTGTGGGTTTCAAAGAATTACAGTGATACAATGAATTAATACACACACACACACACACACACACACACACACACACACATACACATACCAATATATATACCTATGGAGATAAGTAGGTGATAGACGATAACAGATGATAGAAAGATAAATAGAGTGTTCTGTAAAGATTTTAAATGGTGAATATGATCTCACTTGGTTAATCCAATCAAATGTTAACCAAATAATTGCATATAAAAAGTTAACAATTTTAGTTTCTAATATTCAACTGTATTTGGTTCCAGATGCCGTTATTTACTTAAAAGCATAGCCTTGAATATATTTTAATCGTGCTAACCTCAATTTGTTTACCTGCCAAGTGAACCTAGTAACCTCTTCTACATAGCCATATTGAAATGATGACTTGAGTCTTGAACCTCAAGTGCCTATAAGTACATTCTTGATGTTATTTACCCAGTAAGTAGTCTCTTACTCATTCCTTCTGAGCGATTCTACATTTAAAATATCACCACTACCATGATCAGTACTATTACTCTTGACCCCACAAGAAATTACTAAGGAAGACCTTCCATGCAACTGACATTCAGATTTTTTCCCCCCTCAAAGTTAAATTTTTTGTTAAACTTTTACATTAAAAAAAAAAAAAAGCTATTGCAAGGTATAAATAATACTTCTTGGTCTGACTAAAAATAATTCTGACACTTTATATTTTTTTTGAAAATTTTAGTCCAAAGTGGTGTGAAATTCTGGGCTGCAAATCTGCATTTCTGGTGAAAATACTTATTTAACTCAGTGGCATAGATAATATGAAAGGTGGGAAGGAATTCTATTTTATGATTTTATGACAAAAACTGCTTGGAAGAAGAAGGAGATCAGGCATTCTCCAGTTTGCACGTTGACTCTGATTTCTCCCAGGTAATGAAATACAACCCCTGTCCCAGTTAATAGCTAAATTAACACATTATCTATGTATATCTATTCTTTCATTGGAACTTAGAGAAAAAATAATCCTGTCCTTTCACAAACTGACCCTATTGTCAAAGAGAAAATTTTCTACTGAATAAATTAGAAACTTAATTACAGATAAACTTGTGGTTTTATAATCTCAACCTTACTTAGCAATTGGAGAAGATAAACATAGTCATATATATCCTTGAGGATATATATAATGAAACTGCTTCTTTGTAACAAATGATAAAATTAAAAGGTAAATATGCACATCCACAGGATGCTAGATCCACTTTCCTAGTTCTAGCTCATCCATTTAACTTTTTAAAGCATTTTGGGCTAAAAGTATGATCAAGTTTAAAGCAATTGTCAGTGAGTTTTTGGATAATTTTGAACCACTATTTAACTCTTGTTAAAGCCATATGAAATTAGTCAAATCTTGGTTGGCCTGTCTACATGTTTAAAAAATAGAATTTCCAAAATAAAAATAAAATAGAATAGTGATGAAGTCATAAAATCCAAATAGTTTAGATATATCAAACTTGAGACACAACCAATCTTTTTTTTAACAATATTTTAATTGTCAGTGGATCTTAGAAGAAAATAAATTTTTAATGTAAAACAAGTAGTAGAATACCAGTGCTTCAGGGAAAAATGTTCCTTATATACAAATGGAATTTGAGCAACTGTTATAAACAAATTAAGAGTAATTAAAAATATATAAATATTATTTAGTGCCAAAAGTTTGCCAATCAAATAATCTAGTTGATACTCTATTCTTTAATACATTTTAAAATAAATATATTGTGCAGTTTATAAATAATAAATTTTATTATTAAAAAAAAACAAAACCATTTTGTAGAAATATACCTAGATCAAATTTTTGTTCAATGTTTTTTTTGAAAAAACATTTTTGCAAACACCTGTTCTTCGTTTCTACATTAAAAACTATTGAAACCATCTTTGTGATGTTATTGGGCAGTCTGTTAAATCTTAGTAACAATATTGGGCATACTGTGAAATTATATAAGAACATACCACTTTTATTCAAATGAAAATGATACACTAAGTTAAGAAAATGCCTGCATATACTGACCAGTAATATGAGAAAGAGAAAAAAATATTTCTAAGATTTATGGGCAGAGATTGAAGAGAATAGAGAGATGGCTATCTGTATAGAAAAGAGGAAATATAGCCAAGTGCTCAAATCATGAGGTTTAGAGTTGGTTCAATCTGTGTTTGAACCTTGACCCTGCCATTTAGTAGCTATTTCATTACGGGCACATTATTTAACTTATATGTGTCATGAATTACATCACCTGATAAATAGAGTTTATAATCTCAATTTCCATGGGTCAGGGTTCTGGGCACAGCCCAGAGCCTCGCAAGATGGCTTTTAAGACAGGCTGACGAGACATACCATTTTAAACGGGACAGAAAGCAATGGTACTGTTCTGTTTCAAATAGTATGTATGATCAGCCTAGTCTCACTGGGATAAATTCAAGGTGTCTGTAGGATGACATAGGTACTGATTAAAATAGAACAGTATCGTTGTTTTCTGTCTCATTTAAAATAATATGTCTGATCAGTCTACTATCAATATGTCCTATCATGGTGTCTTTTGGGCAGAATTTCATTCCTACTGGTTGTAGATAGAAACCCCGAATTCCTAAGTAATTTGGAACATGGCTGTTTGCTTCTTTAAGGACTATAGGGAAGTATCTTTCCTGTTTTCAGCCTTTCAGAAAAAAGACTGACCAGATTTTAAAGGCTGTACTTGATTAGGTCTGGCCCACCTAGGATAATTGATTGACCTTTTGATTACTTCAAAGTCAATAGATTTGTGACTTTATTTACACCTGCAGAATCACTTTACCTTTGCCATGTAACAAAACATAACCCCATGTGATACCCCATGACTGCCCAGACTCAAGAGAGGGAATGATACTGGGCATTCTTACTAAGGACCTGGAATCTTGGGGACCATATTAGCATTCAACCCATCCAACCTCTAAACTATTTTAAGTAAATAAAAAGCCTTTCACTTGGCAATTAAGGGTAAGATTTAAATGGTAAAGTGTTGGTACAATATAATATGATCAAAATGCAATTGAGGTAAAGTCTGCCAATACATTCTAATCAGAGTCTCGTGTTTTATATTACAAATTGAATGAAGAGGGAAAGCAGTCATCTTGGAAGTAGTTGAGGAATATTGTCAGTGCTGAAGGAGAGCAAGAAAAGACACCCAAGCAAAGGCAAATTTCAAGTGCTTATTGCAAATTTCTTTCAAGTCTACCCAGTTTACCTTCTAATGACTTGAGGCAGAGAGAGCAAGCACAATGGAGTCTTAATCAAGCAGGTGATAAACCAGGCAGCTCTACATTACATAATTATGAATATTTTCTTGTTTTCCATAATCTAACTCTTATGGAATAATTAGTTTCGATTAAATGAAGCCTCACTGCATTGATGTATTCTTATATTTGTAGAAAAGCCTTAATCAGTTCTAGTTTTTCAGGAGCATGAAACTAGATACACAGGTTTATAGCTTTTCAAAATGAAAACAGTAGAAGCCACAACCTCTACCCTCAAACAGGCACATTAAGTATAATAACTTTTTAAAAAGACATTGAAGTAGTTCCCCTTTATCTAAGAGGGATACATTTCAAGTTCCCCAGTAAAAGCCTGAAATCTCAGGTAGTACTGACCGCATATATACAAATATACTATGTTGCTTTCTATGTATACATACACTTTACAACTTGTCTTTGGCATATCTGATGCCAGCATCTCTACTCTTGCACTGTGGGACCATTATTAAGTAAAATAAAGGTTACTTGAGCATAGACACAGCTGTACTGTGACAGTACAGTCTGGTAACTGAGAGGGCTACTAAGTGACTAAAGAGTGGTAATGTATGCAGAATGGATGTGTTGGACAAAAAACGATTTTCATTTCATGCTGGATGAAGCAAGATTTTATTGCTCTATTCTGAATGGTGCATAATTTAAAATTTATGAATTGTTTATTTCTGTGATTTTGCATTTAATGTTCTTGGACCCCTGTTAATTGTGGGTAACAAACTGGGGAAAGTGAAGCCATGGATATGGGGTGACTATAGTATGTAAACTTTGAACTGTGAGCAAAATTTTTAATATTTTCACTCCTTCAGAGAATATGCTATGCTGTTATGTCTGTGGTATAGGTGTGCGTGGAGGGAAAGTGGAGAAAGAACTAGAATGGGAATAAAATGAATTCTCAGATTCAATAAAAATAGCCATACTAGAAACTGAATTAAATAATACCTAAACCTTTATCTTAGAGTTTGATTTTATACTCTATTCAAATTTTTTTTAACTTTTTTTCATGTATTAAGTGGACTAGCACTACAAATGAGAGTAGGCAAGGACTTTATAGTCAAACATATGAGTATTTACAATGGGATTCTAGGTCTGCCACTAGTTCACAGGATAATAGTAGGCAAGTAACTAGCCCTCTCCACGTCTCCATTTCTTCATCTGTAAAATAAGGATAGTTGTATCCAGCTTGTAGGATTGAGTTAATGATAAGAACACACAAAAATACATAACACAGTGCCAGCATCTTAGAAGAACATTGGTAACCATTGTAATTACAAGTCTTTATACTGCCATTGACATGCTATGCTGTTTTAAGTGTGAATATGTAGAAAAAGCATCCCTGAAATCCTAGGAAATGCAATAGGTACAAAATCATTGAGTGCATCATGGAAGGAGATGCATGCTAACTATTCAGCTTTAAAACCACTTATAATATTTTTATTCTATAACATTATTAAGTAAACTTTCAAGGAAAACAGACACATGTTTACGTACTTAAATATTTATCTATTCAGACTTTCCTACATCTTAAAAAAAAAGGTAGCAAGTTTGTGTAATGAAAAGAATAAGATATGTTAAATCAAAGAAGTAGTATTTTTGATGCAACTGAAATTCATATTTGGATCCAACTTTCCTGGTGACCAAGGCAAAAAGAAAGAAAATAATACCTTTTAAGAAGTGAAAATGTTTTCTTGACTTTGATTTTTTAAATATTATCTCATACTTTTCTTATATATGTTGCAGCCTTGTCAAAGGAATCTTTTTGTAGCTTCTATTAAGAAAGCTTTGTAGAAATATGAAAGTATAATACTAAAATATGACTCAAGGGAGATGTGCTCAGCTAATGACATCTAATAAAAATATCTCTGTGGAACCAACATTTTCCCCTTATACTCTGACTCTTATTTCTTAAAGCTTAACAGCAAATATTCTATTCAAAGCAGTCAAAGAAAGTTGGAATTTTAACCAATATATGGGAAATTGTATAATACAAATCCTACATATATGGATACTATTTCTAATTATTGAATCTGCTGAGGTTTCAGTGTATAAAAAGACTTGCCTGGACTCTCAGAGTCAAGAAAACTCAGTTCAAACCCAGCCATATTAAGGTAAGTGCAGGTAAATCACTTTATTTAGCAGAACAATTATTCACCAGGGTTTAAGTGAGGAAATCAGACTACATAAGTGCAAACTTGCTCTAGAACTAAATCCCAAAACAAGGCCTGGTGTGAAGGATGCACTTAATAAATATTTGTTAAGAATAAATCCTATTTATCTATGATATATAAATGGTCTGAGTTAAATAGTCAGGTACCTACAGTGAATTAATTGATGTAAATACTTGCTATTTCTCATTTGAAAGAAATCAGGTTAGGGGAATGCTGGGATAGCTCAGCAGTTGAATGCTTGCCTCACAATCGCAAGGTACAGGGTTCAATTCCTGGCCCCAGTTACTGCAGCTCCATGTGCTGAACTGAGGCACAACTGGTAACCACTAGGATGACTTGGTGGCAGAGGCTCTTGACTCCCATGCAGGAGGCTTCAGTTTCATTCCTGCCCCACATGGCCCCACATCCACCTGTATGAAATGAAACCATGTCACAACTAATCATGTACAACTCTGGATACTGTTCTGCCCCCTAACTGCTTCTCTCTCTCACTCACCATCTTTAAAAAAATAATAATAATAAATAAATCTTTTTAATAAAATAAATAAATAAATAATAGAGCAGGTGGTTGACAACAAAAACCATAGGTACAGCCTCCCCCTTCTCTATCTGTCTCTCTCTCTGTCAAAACAATAAAATAAATCTTAAAAAAAAACAAACAAAACAAACAAAAAAACAAAAAAAAAAACCATGTAGGTATATGTCAGGATTTCTCAACCTAGACACTGATTTTCTGAACAGGATGATTCTTTTCTGTGGAAGGCTGTCCTGGGTACTGTGGGATATTTAGCAATACCCCTGGCTTCTCTCTCACTACATAGCAAGCAGTAGCACTGAAGTTGTGCCAACTAAAAGTGTTTGGAGACATTCAAACCCCATTAGAGAATAACTGATATATATGAATTGGTATGTGTGTGTGTGTGTGTGTTTAAATAGATAGATTATTTTGTCTTTCATGTGCTATTTACTTTTATTATAATTTGCATAAATGAAATCAATCATTTTCAATTATTAATATTATATTTTCCACTGACATAATAGGTAGTTAACACAATTAGTCCAACTTTCACTCTTATTTTGAATATAGCATGACTGGAGTCTAAAAGAATAGAGTGTCTTCCAAAATTACAGCTAATGTACTTCATTCCCTTGCTTATGGTTTCTTGATAAAATCATGCAAACACAAGCAGTTTGATGTTATTTTTTTGTTTACAGTATTACTGTGCTGTTTTGGTTAACAGAATGAAAAACAGCACTGTAATACCACAAGTAAAAATGTTTTATTCTTAGTTTGTTTCATCAATAAAAGCTGACATTTTTGCAAGAAAGATGTTATACTATTGAAATTAACTCTTAGTCAATTGTAAATAATTGTATTATATCGGTATGTTATCATGAAGATTAGAAATCATTTCCTACAGAATCATGTTTTTGCTTTCTCAGCACTGTTTCAATTGAAAGGAATTTGAATGAAGTGCATCTCATTACTAACATAAAGTAGATGGAGCTTGAATAATTTTTATATTTATTTTCCATGGATGGCTATTACATTTCTTATCCTATCTATCCAAATTTTATAAAATAAATTGTTTTAATCCATTCTTTGGATAGGAGCAATGAATTTATTTTTGCAAAACTATGCATCTGAATATATTGTAATATGCATAAAGCTCTGTTAACACAGTTATTTATATAAAAAGTGTAGCTGCCTTACCTTTTATTTAATTTACATACTTTATTTACTTTCTGACAGGTTCTTCTCCTTGCATTTTTATTTACATACCAAAAATGTCTTTTCAGATAAGTCAACTAAAACTTTAATGTACTGTATAATTTAAAACTCTATAAAATGTTTTATGTATTGTATAGTTTTTTATGAATTTTTAGGCTGATGATATAGAATTTTGGAAACATTTCATCAACAATTTCTATACAGTCACACCATATTTCTTAAATATGATGGAAAATAGAGTGTTTTCTTTTATTTGAGATCATCTTTTAAAAAGAATTATAAAACTTACGCTTAGTCTTTGTTTCGAACCAGAAAAAGAAATCCAGGTATTTTTAAGAATGGTTATTTTTTTTTTCCAAAAATGTTATTATAAACCTTATATAATATGGACATATCACATCTTGGAGAATTTTGTATGTTTGCTTTAAACTATACAAAAGATTATTTTTCCATCCAAATGTTAGAAACAATGTTTCCTGTATGTGTTTCATAAGCTGTACAGGGATCTGATCATTCACCAGTGAAATAATAAGACCACAGTGTATCAATTCAAAGTCCAGTTTCAGAACTATAACCTTAAACCTCACCCCCTCCCTTTTTGTATTTAGCTTTTATAAGCATTGCTTGTATTTGCATAACCCACCATTCATATTCTTGTGAGTTCATGATATAAATAATTTGAAAATTTTCATTCAGTTCCCCAAATTATTCTAGTCATTATGGATGATTCATGAAAGGATTAATCTCTTGGATGTGACATAAAACTAGAGAGGAAAGACACTACCTATCATATCATTTGCAGTTAAGAACATGCTGCATATCTTTAAGCTTTACTTAAAGTGCTTGTAGTAATTGGGTGTGCATGCCTTAGCTCCGTTAAAACCCAAACAGCAATATGGGAGAGTGTGGTTTGTTTTTTAAATGTGCAAGGAAGGAAAATTAGTGAAATCTGTTTAAGTCACAAAACTGCCTCATTCAGGACCCAATTCAGCAGCATGAAAAAAGTAACTCAAGTTAACTGTACTCTTAGCATATGTCTAAGCTCACGAATTTCAATTCAGTTCAAATTCCTTTCTTTAACCATGGATCTGCCTGCAAAGAAAAGAGATACAAAGATGGCAAATTGGTTCAATAGTTCATAGGCCTAGATTCTCTCAAGGTTTTTGGAATAAAAATGTGTCCATTTACAGGCCAAGTTCACTATTTGATGGAATGGTGATACACACAAAGAATTGTTTTCAGTTTATTATGGGCCTTTCCTCTTTTCTACTCTCTACACATACCTACTACCACAGACATCTGCAACTACACACATGCATCTGGAGCTAAGGGTACAGTGTATTTTTATTTTATCCACAGAAGGAAAAATTCAGGAAAGAAACAAAACTAAGCTAATAAACAATAGATTTAGGTTTTATGTAAAGATTATGATTTAGTGACCTAAATTGCACCATGATGTTCTAAAGGATTATAGTATTGGGGTACAAAAAAAAATGATTCCTCTGTAATGGCATGTCTGAATAAGAGGATATCATTGGATATGAGCTGTATGGTAGCAGCAGATATTTTTCTCTGTATCTTTCAGCAATTCAGTGTTCTCAGATACATCTGAGAAGTAGCACTGAAGAATTAGTCCTCATTTATAATCAAACATTCTTGAATAACATTTTCTTCCAATTTTTGTTTTAAAGGTCTAACATTTGATCATATGTTTTCTTTAGTTAACTTTTATATTATATGGCAATTTTTGCAGGGTTTTTTTTTTCAAAGATAAAAAAGAAAAAAGTATGCTCAAAATGTAGAAGTTATTTTTGCAGTAACGTATGTCATGATTTTTAAACACTCAGGCCTTTAAACTTTTTTTATAGTGTATGTTCTTGCCAATCCCACCACAGCTCTACAAAGTAAAATATTTGGCAGTGAATTTATATTAACAGATGGAACAAGAAATTAACACGTTTTTGCTTCGCTAATTCACAGTTCTTTTAATACGCTAGTTCTAAATCACCTGTTCTGACTTTGACAGGCTACAGACACCTGTTTGGGGTAATATTCCACAGCTAATTATTACAGGAGAAATTCAGTTATCAACAAAAGAGTTTCTGTGTGAAATTGTCATAGTTAAGAAATTAGTAATACCAAATATATTGCTGATGTCTTAATTTAAACATAGTGAATCTACTATTTATCTTTAAAGAATGGTATACAAAAACTAGAAACTGTCTTCTTAGTGTTTGATTTCTGTCTATCACACTTTACACAGTGATTGCACTGATCAAGTCAGGATGTTCTTCCCAGTAGCAGCGATTTACTGCAATACTGTGTTTTAAATGGCAGGAAAAGAATACAGAATTTTCAAGTGGCTGTAAAAAATTTCTAACTGTATGTTAAAAATGACTCAGGAGAGTTAAAAAAAATACTGACAAGATGAAAGGGAAATAAAAGAATAACATAGCCTGGGGTAGCATCATATGGAAGACAGAATAAATAAATAGAAAGTTCCCTCAACTACAGAGTTTGAAGTAGAACTGATTCACATGAAGCACCAAGAAAACTATCAACTTGTTTTGCTAGAAGAAAAGCAAGGTAATGATTCCAGGAATTTTATGGATATAAAGTCAAATTGGCACCTCTTTATTTATAGCTCAACCTCTTAATGGACAAACTACTTCTATTTTCCATTCAACCCTGATTTCCTTTATCTCCTCATGTTGTTCTTCATTATTCCAAAAGGGTCATTTTCCCTGTGTAACCTCAGAGAATTTCCTTTCACAGTAACTCTTTTTATTTCAATTTTCCCTCAAAACCCTGTTACAGGGGAATGTGGAGGCAGAGTATGTGGGAGTGTAGGTTGGTGGAACAAGAAGCAAAAATCAGAAACGTAAGGTTTTTCGATGTTTGTAACATAACGACAGATGCTGAGGTAGAGCCTATCTCTAGGCTTGCCAAAGGTTCCATTTTGTGTGTCTGTTTTTTGATTCTCTCTAATTGCTGTTCAGCTTTGTACGTGGCTTTGCTAATGTCTTCGTTAGTTGTGTTAGGGAAGTAGAGAACTTGTCGTTTCTTTAATTAACCTTTACATCTTAAAACCCAGAAAGTAGATAAAGTTCACCAAGCAGGCACTCTTGGAACTTTTAAGATTCATGCTGTTTTACTCTGATTTTGAGAAGTCGTTGTATAAAATATATTTTTCAAATGCATTTTTATTTTGCAAGACTTCAGGTGGATTAGGAGAAAGCTTATTTTTTACTTTTAAGCCTACTCATAATTTTGTTGTTTTTCTCCCAATTGCTACTCCAGAAAGCACATGGTCTTTCTCTAAAACCATGCTTTATGACATCGCTATTTGCAGAAATTTAACTGGCAGCCCACCCCAGGAAGATAAAATCCTGTTTCATCCAAGTTTGGTTCCCCTCCTACACCCACACCTGAAGCCATATTTCTGCCAGAGCCTACATTCTGCTAAGGAGGAAACTAATCTCTTATAATGCTTTAACATACGTGAATTTTATTTTATTTTTAATTACAAAATTGCATTTCTCATCCAAAAACGCTAGATGACATTTTAAAGCTAGAAAAGAGTTTTCAAATAACTCACCTTTACAATTAACTCATATCAGAACTAGACGGTTACTTCACTGCTCAGGGTATAAGCAAATACCTATGACATATCTGTGAAGCCAAAATACCTTCATCACCACTCAAGTTCTTGGGGAAATTCAGAAGCACATTATTCTACAGAGATTTGCATAGGGCTGAGAGTTTAAAAGGGAGTTACTGGCATAGAATTGGAATAAAATCAACTTTTATTTTTAGTTAATAAGATACCTCAAGAATATACCAAACTTCCTGGTCTTTAAGGGAGGAGAAAAGGACTCTAAGAAGCTTCTTCATAAATCTCTTAAATTTCCCCGAAAATAGTCTTAGATATACATTTACTACCTTTCAAACAACTTGAATCAATAAGATCTAGATTATAATGCAAAATATTAAATCATTAAAATTTAAAGAATAATGACTTTGAAAAAGTATGTTTGGAATTTATATTCAATGTGAAATTTTTAAGAAAATTGTTCAAGATGACAAATGACATTATAATAGAGTTTCACTCATCTGTCCTCACTTAAAACAATGACAGATCAGTTAATTACTAAGAAAAATGAACATCCCTGATCCGTCCTACTTTAATATATTCCTTATGATGAATGCTTGAGAAAATAGTATCATTTTACTGTGGACTAGTGCATGTATATAAGTCTTTATTTGCATGTATGTATATCTACATATACACACATATAAATGCACATAAATTTTAGGGAACCTGTTTAATCCTTCTATGAGGTTTGCTTAATATAATATTAAAGAGTTTTTGTGGCAACAGTTATATATCACTTAATCACTTTTCTAACCAAGTAAATGTTCAACATACCAGACTTACGTAAAGGAGAAAATTTGTTTTATGTAACTGGCAGATGCCATTAATTGATAATGAGTATTTGCTTGCTTATACATATTTTTAAAAAATTGCTTATATATACCTCAAGGTGCTATATTTACTATCTTATTTATAGAATATTTTAGAAAGAATTAATCTTTATTTAAAAATTCTTTCTTAATGTCATTCATCCTTTCAATTCTATCAATATATCATCTACCTTAGAAATATATTATTGTAATAATGATAGCTTACCATTATTAAGCACCTCATGAGCACCACTCTCCACAAATTATTGCTAATCCTAGGCTTATTGTTCCATTTCACAGAATAACTAGCTGGAACTCATAAAGCTTAATAACTTCTCCTCTCATCTCAGTGCAGTGGCTGACATAAAATTCCAGCTGGGAACTCCGAGATTGCAAACCCCATCTTTTCTCACCACGTGATCTTGATAATCAACAATAGAGTAACTGGATATGTAGAACTCAGGTTTAGCAGCAGCCATCATCAAAACCAAAAAATGTTCGGGTTGTGATGAAGTCAAATGAACTGTCTATATAGGAGCTCAAAACTAATCTGTGTAAAATGCCCAATGAACAAATCATGTTGCCTTAGTAAGCTACAGAAATGTTTGTACTTCTTTAGAATTATTTATGTCTAACAAATCATGGTGTCAAATATCTCATATTTTTTAAAAACTTAGTATTCATATTATTTACAAACTATTTATTGGTACTGCCTCTATCTTCAAGGCATTTAAAATTTAGTAAATTATAAAGTTTATAACTTAAATTTTCAGTTTTAAAATGGGGATTCTGTATATTTCTATTAAATATATATATATATATATATATATATTTGTTTTTTCTTTTTGTTAACAATCTTTCTTTAGATGCATTGTTACTTTAAAGGGTTTTCTTTTAATTTTTATCTTAAAGTATATTTGGTAACTATATTATAATGGCCTGTTTAATTATAGCTCATGATTGGGTATAATATTCTTGTGTCAAAGACCATATTTGTCTTATTTATC
>PVKE010009213.1:22402-45513 GCA_004027555.1 Craseonycteris thonglongyai | reverse complement strand
TTTGCCTCATACACATTTTGGGAGCATTTTTTCCTATTTTGTGGTTTGCTTATTCATTTTCTAATTGCTATCTTTTGACAGGCAGAAATATTTAATATTGAAAAACTCTAATGTATCTCTTTCTTTCTTTCATGGTTATTTTTTTCTGCAACTTTTCTAAGAAATATTTTGTCACCCTAAGTAAAGAAGACATTCTATCAGGTTTTACTCTGAAGTTTTACACAGTTTATATAAGGGTTGAGTTTTATTACTTTTATCCTGACTATTCAGTTATTCCCACTTGATTTGTTGAAGACTTTTCTTCCTCCATGTGTTTTCTTTAATGTCCTTAATGAGAAAAAAAAGTAAATACATATAGGAATATCCTTCCAGAGCAGAGGTGTCCAACCTTTTGTCTCTTGGGCCACACTGGAAGAAGCAAAATTGCCTTGAGCCACATATGAAATACACTATAGTAATGATAGACAATGCGCTAAAAAAAAAAAGGTCTCAAAAAATCCTACATAGTATTTTAAGAAAATTTATAAATTTGTGTTGGGCTGCATTCTAAGCCATCTTGAGGCACATGCAGCCCATGGGCCATGAGTTGGACAAGCTTGTTCTAGGATGTTTGTTCTATTGATCTATTTGTCAAACACTTTCTCTGACCTTACTGGGTTTACTCCTACTTATCATGTCCTGCGGAATCCTTCTCCACTTTTCCCCCTTTAACTGACTGGGATGTGGCCCCTCTTACGTCCTCCCAACATACCCCATGCCTTCTCTACGACCGTACTTTTCACATGTGTTATAATCATCAAGCTGTCTTATCGGATTCTTTTCATGTGTGTCTTAGAGAGCAGAAACCCTACTTATGCCTCCCCTCTCACCGCTCCAGCAACTGTCCAGGGCTGTGCTATCTGATATCCACGTATGTCTATTGATCATTTGAAACGTGGCTAGTCAAAATTGACATGCGCTCTAAAGTACACATTGGATTTTAAAGACTTAGATAAGTAACAAGAATGTGATATATCTCATTAATAGTTTTTTTCAATGGAATGTACGTCAAAATGGTAATACTTGGATCGTTTGGTCTAAATAAAATGTATTATTAAAATTATATATGTCTGCTTCTTCTTACTTTTTCAATGTAGCCATTCAATTATTTAAAATGACATATATTTCTTTTGGACAGGAGTGCTCTAGCATTTTATCACACACAGAGTTCTGAGTAAGTCTTACTAATAATGAAATGATTTGAAGGTGTACTGCAAAAGCTTCCTTATTGGTTTGCTTTCTTTGGTTTCCTCTACTAAGTTTGACTAGGCCACTAGTGGAGAAGAGGGAAATAATCTGGTGTGGGTTTGTGTGTGTGCTTGTACTGCAGTTTGGGCATCAATGAACAGATATTAGGTCAATGAATAAATGTCTTGCTGCATTGCCATGAGCGAGGTACTACCCTCACGGTGCCTTATTTTGTCTGGCATACAGTGAGAATTATACTAAAACCTACTGCATAGGAGAGTTGAAAGGATGCAGTGACTTGATTCCATGAGTCATTTCACAGATCACACACCGCCTGGTGAAAGGAAATGCGTAGCACATGTCAGTTTATTATTTATGCCATAGCTACAGTGGTTGTTCGGGCAAAATGTAGAGAGAACACCTCACTCAATGCTCTACCATGTTCTGTGGAAGGCCAGAGTAGAGAATTGCTGTCTCTGTGTCCTTGGCGGTTAGAGCTCCTCAGTGGCAAGGTCTTAGGAGGCCAGGCCATCATGCGGCTGAATAGCAATCTGGTGACTTCCTGTCAGGTCAGGGGTCTTCACACATAGACAGCTTCTCTTCCTCATGGCACTAAGAACTGAGCATCTGGAGAGCAGCAAACTTAATTAACTTTAAGCAAAGGGAGCACAGAGGAAGAAATAATGGTCATCAGCGACAAACTTCCTAATTAAAATGCAGAAGGCACCGTAGGTCACACAGACAACTCAGCAGCCTCATTCATGGACTATGCGTTCCATCTGAGTTCCCACAATGTGTCTGCAAAACTGATCCTTGACCCACCAAGCAAAACAAAGACCGGGAGCCAGACTTGGCGCTATGCATTCAATGCATCTTCGAACCCACCAGGGAACTTCCTCTTTCTTTGATCTCCTGTAACTTGGCCTGGGCTTGCAAATTAAGTGCCTTTCCATTCAGATCTAAAAGGAGGTTTTTCAAAGATCAAATATGGCTGCAGACTTGATGGTTCCAGGGGACTGATGGGATTTTAATGATATTTTCTGGCACATATTGCGAGCTGAGACTCCTGAAGGCAGTCCCCAGGCAGGTCAAAGAGTAGAGCAGTTGGATATTTTTAGCCTTTCTGCATTGATACAGCTGTTTCAGTTCTGAACATGGTGCAGAAAAAGCCCAGTGGACACAAGGCAGAAGGGTTGTGATAGTTCAGGAAAGAACTTGGGTTTCAAGTTCAACGTCAGGCAGAAGGCTAGCCTTACTTACCAGTTATGCAACCAGAGAAGTCACTTCTCTTTGAGCTTTAGTTTTCTCACCTGTATAATGAATACAATAGTAATAACCTCCTAGAATCCCACTGAAGACTAAATGAAATAATGGCTAGAATGCTTCTAGCATATGCCTGGCAGGCAGTAGGGACTGGCATATGAAGGCTATTGTTTTCTGTTTGTTGCTAACAATAACAATCATACACCTGCATGGCCCTATCCTATTCAGCCCCTCCAAAGAATCACAGTAAATCTGGAATTTTTTTTAACTTTGCCTAACCAAGTGCTAAGACCCTTATAATAGAATGTTGAAATGAGTTATTTATTCAGTTATTCAGCTAAAACAATCTGCATTTCTACATTTATCAAGCCTCTTTTGAATGCAGAAAATCACACCACAGCCTCTAGACAAAGGCAAGAGAGACATCAGCAGGCCATTCCTCATGGAACTTAAAACCCTGTTGCCAAGCATGTGATGTGCTCCCAATATTTCTGACACATTCTGAGCCATTAAAGCTTTTATAGTTGAGGCATGAATTCTCATGCTGTTTAATTCTAAGATGCACAAAAAGAAATGTAAAAAAAAAAAAAAATTTTCCAGCCCTCACTCTGTAAAAATGTCACGTTATATAACTAATAAGGAAAGTAGAGATGAGCAAATTTTTACATGTCATTTAATTCTATTCACAGTGGAAACAAATTTAGTCTGAGTGAGCCTAAACATGAATATAAAAGTGCTTCCTCCAAGAAGGATTTAACTGCTGAAAAGGGGAAATAACATGATGTATTTTAGGAGTGCAAAGCTGCCCAAACAATGCCATTTGCCTCGTTTTAATGGTCTTTATTTTCCTTTTTTTCTCTCTGGTTATATCTGTATAGAGTAAGGAAGTGAGGAAATGTAAGATTCAATAATTTGATCTGTTTCACATACTTTTTTTCATAATTATAATAACAACAATGATGATAATAATAGTTAAAACGTGAGTATTCCTTTGATCCAAGCATTTTCCATACATTTCCTTTCTGAATCCCTACAACAACTGGAGTGGCGAAAGAACCGCCCAAACCAAATGATTCGGAGTTGGTGATGAAGGCAGGATGCGGCAGGATTGTGTCCTGTTGCAGAGAATGTATGTGCTTTGCTTTTTGAAAGTACCTCTCTGGATATCAAAAAAGAGAAACAAATAAAAAGTAGAATCTTTTTTTTTTTTCAGATTCCTAAATATGTAGTTAGTGCGTCAATGTTTTGAGTCTTCTGTAATAAGAAAAATGGCCCAGTGCTATTTGTTTGCTTCTTTGTGCTTTAGGCTTAGGCCATGCACTGCTAATACTTGAGGAGTTCTTGGATTCTTCTCCCCTTCCTTGGCAATCTGGTCCCTGTTCCTCTGGGGGCGGGGGGGGGGGGGGGGGGGGGGACCCAGCACACACATCCTGAGGAGCGATTGAGCTAAGCCCACAAATAATACCATCTCCAGCAGCTTGTCTCAGGAGATGGACATAAGAAGGCGTGATGGGCATGCTTGTCAATGTTGCAGATGGCTGAAGACAAACAAAAATGTTTTTGAAGCTGTGGTGGTAGGACTAATAGTCCACTGTTGAGATCTGACTTAAAAGTAAATCAAAGCAAAACTGTGTCATGGCATTGGCTTAATCTACCACAGAAGTGAGATTAATTACAATAAGGCTAAATGAATAATGAATTATGTGTAGAGGAACAGACTGAGGAAACTTTTAAAAATAGGGAGAGAAGACAGTAGTCAACAACCTTCTCTTCTTTAGAGGCTATTACACAATCTATTCTAACTAGTAACCGGTGACTAAACACTACTCACCCCTCTTCAGCTAAGTATTTAAGACCACCTCCCATTGGCAATAAGGAAGTGCTCTTTATTCCAAGGGATCACGAGAGTCCTAGTAGGGCAATTGGTAGTGTAGTGGCCTTGACATCTGACAGGTTTGGTTTGGCTACATATGGGCTGTGCAAACTTAAGCAAGTTATAGAAACTTTCTGAGCTTCAGTTTCTCATCAGTAGGACAATAGTGACGACTAGCTGGTAAGTTGAATGAGGCCCAGTATACATTAAACATCTTAAAACATGATTTTTGGGGTTTTTTTTAGCTCATCAGCTATCATTAATGTTAGTGTATTGTATGTGTTGGAAGACAATTCTTCTTCCAATATGGCCCAGGGAAGCCAAAGGTTGAACTCTACTGTTTTAGGGGCATGTGTAGATTAAATGAGATCATGCTGGTAAGCCACTGGGTACTGTGCCTGAACCATAGGAAGCGCTCAATGCAGCTATTACTAAGAGAAATGAATGCCTTTCACATAGGAATGGTTTTAATTGGGATATCTAAACACAAATGAATACCTAGTTTAAAAAAAAACACTTCAAAGTGAAGTATTAAAATTGGAGAAGTACCATGTCCAATGTGAGTTTAGTTTTTCTGTTAGTGTAGTCTTTGCTGATGGCCTTTGAAGATTCCTCAGGAGGGATGGTACAGGGAGTTGGGCTCTCTACTGGGGAATCTCATTTTCCAGTCCTCACCCAGCACCATCCCTTGCCATGGAAACCAGCACAAGTTGGCTCACAGAGTCCCTAAACATTTAGCAATTTTCCAAAGTCTGACAACAAGCTAGAGAAAGGGATACAATAGAAACTAGAAGACAAGGGGACCCAAGGGGCTGTGGCATCACCCTTATAATACTGAGCAAATTTTCTGTAATTATTATATCTGCTGTGCTCCCAATATCACTTCTCTTGCTAATAAGCTGTCTGGAGAAAATAATGCTGTCAGCAAAATGGAGAAGGACATAAGCCCAATGTAAAAAAAGATTCCCCGCTCCTTCTAAAGGGGCATGGTCCTTCACAAGCATTGCATACCATATTCTTTGGAGGTGAGGACTTGACTGGTAACTTCAGAATAATTTGCTCAGCCTGTGACATGGTATTTAGGGCAATGAGCCTGGACTGCATGTGAGAACCTGGGCTGTGTATCCAGCTCAGTTGCAAAATGAAAATGTGATGGGTACAAGTTCCTTCAGCTCTGAGACCCTGGGCTCAGGGTTTTCACCTTTGAGAGAAAGGGGTGCTGAAGAGAAGCCGAGGCCCCTGAAGGCAGGGACTACAGACTCCTTAGTACCCAGGGCAGCGCCTGACCCACAGTAGGTGTTGGCAAATTAGACACTGTTGTTGTTAAAGGAGAAAAGGTAATAAGCTCCTTTCCTTTGCTACAGAGACCCCATTCTCTGAGTCTATGCAAGAAGCTCTGATTCCAAGACCAGCCAAGTGACGCTTTAAGGGACATGATGTTTCCTCCCTAAAGTCAGGCTAACAGTGCATGCACTCCATATGGGGAAAGACACCGGCCCGCAGCCCCATGAATTCTTCTCAGAATCACAGGACTGTGAGGGACAATCGAGGTCTTGCTTCCCTGAATGGTCACCACAGCATCTGCCCTGATGGAAAAGGCAGGGGTGTTTGCAGGAAGGCTGACTCTCTGGGCGTAGTAACACCATTGCCTAGTCCTTCATTCTTTAGAAAGCATCTGTCATCTGCTGCCATACTTGGTACTCCCAGGAGCCTGTGTGGAAGGGAAGCGGGTGGCTTAGCCAAAGGAGGGTGGCAAAACTGAAACTCAGACAAGGTAGCCACTCAATCCAAGTTAATTCACTGGTAAGTGGAACACCAGGAACTGAGTCTAGGGCTTTTAACTCCATGTTCCAAGCTAGTTCAACCATTCTGTAGTAAGACACTACTGCACAGGGGTCCTCAAACTTTTAAAACAGGGGGCCAGTTCACTGTCCCTCAGCATGTCCACACATGCACACTGTGGGCCCGGGACGAGTCGGCTGCTAAGCAGGACAGGCAGCGGCAGCAAAAACACCCGGCGGGCCAGATAAATGTTTTCGGCGGGCCGCAAGTGGCCCGCGGGCCATAGTTTGAGGACGGCTGGATGCCCATCTGGCTCCAAGCTATGCCCAAAGACTCCATGTCCTGAGCAGCATGCTATTAGTAATAACCAGTATACATTATGACTAGCGTTACTAGCTTACTACGTCCCAGGCCCTGTTCTCGGCACTTCATATGTGTCAACACATTCAGTCATCACACACTGCTATGAGGCAGGCACTGTTTTGACTTCCAGTTCAGGTGAATGGGGCACACAGGTTTGGAAGTACCGCACTCAAGTTTACACCACTACTGAGGCAGTCTTTAGGTGGTCACATTAAGGTGCCCCTGCCCCCAGTCCCAAGAGGCTGAGACTGGGTAGGAGGCTGTGGCTGAGAGGGCTCCTCTGCCTTGGCATCCCCAGAATGAGCCCAAGGAGCCCCAGGATGGCTGCCTGTGGTTGGGGATGGAAATCTGCCAGTGTGTGTCATTCCAGGTTTGTGGGCTGCCCACACCACAGGGATGGTTTTCCTTCCCCTTGTGGGACCAGGTATCAGGTTCCTCGTCTCTATTTCCAGCAGCTGTGCCCTTTCATTTTGCCAGAAAGGTTTCTTGACTGATTGAGGCAGGGCGGAGCGCAGAGGCGCCCTGGTGGTTTTCAGGAGTCTCCCCTGTCACTGGGAGGATGTGACAGCAAAGGGCAGGCAAGGTGAAGACAGGGCCATCAGAGCCTCAACCAGATTCAGATCCACCAAAGGTTTTCAAGTGCCCACCACATGCCAAACACCAAATGAGCTTGTTCATTCTATGAAAACGCATTCACTGAGCCCCTGTTCAGTGCTGGGTACCAACCTGGTTTCTCGATTAATTAATTAATTTTAATTTTAATTTTATTTTATTTTTGACAGCAAGAGAAAGAGATACAGAGACAGAGACAGAGAGAGAACTGAACTGTGGGAACTCCCCAGCTCAGCATGTGGGTCCACACGGGCTGGAGCTGGGATTCGATCCTCGGTCCTCAGGGCTTCAAAGCGAGCACTTAACCCGCTGAGCCATCCCAGCTTTTCTCTATTAATTAATTACTTTTAAAAACATCATTGATGCTCTATAAATATCAGGGCCTGTAACAGGCTTTATGAGCATGAATAATAATGGTCATAAAATGAATGTATATTAAGAATTTATAGCTGATCTAAGCACATTACGTTTAGTAATTCATTTAATCCTCATAACTGTACGAGATTGCTACTACTACTATTCCTGTTTCATAGATCATGAAAGTGGTGAGCAAAGAGATTCAATAAATCAGCCCAAAGCGCATAAATGGTAACTGGTAGAGCGTGGATATAAAGATACCTAAAACTTAGCCCCAGCCTTAGGGACGCCCAGTTATTGTAACATTTATCCTGTGTGAGGTAAGTAGGAGTATTACTTCTACAGTGGATCACACATGTTTATTAGTCTCTACAGCTTTAATTCTAAGTGCTTAGTGGGTAAAACCACATATGAAACACACATTTTTCAGAATATGACCTCTAGTGACAAAGCAATTTCTCACCACATATTCAATGAAACAAAGACCTTTCTCAATGCCTAGGCTTACGTAAAACCATACCCAATCCACGTTAAAGGTGATTCCACTTTACTTACGTAGGAAATGGAGAGCTTATGTGACTTGCTCAGGACTCCTCGCTAGCAAGAAGACCCAGTCTGGTCTTACTGTGAAACCACACTTGGAAATAGACCGTGGGAAAGTTGCTTCTCTGTTAAGAAGTCTATAATGCTAATGGCAAACCTACTGGTTATGACTCTTTGGGAAAGACAATTCTTGATTTTCAACATCCTTGGTACGTGTTTCAGTTGTCTGACTGACTGAAAAATTACCAAAGCCAAACCCTTGTTTTGATTCCTTTGCAAACATTGACAAAGAAAGTGTGTGTTTGCTAGAAGATGGAGGCTGGATCTGTCTAGGGTGCAGGCTTTGATGCCTGACGCAGAAAACTCTAAGCAAATATGATGGCAACACTCTGCATCAGTACAGTAATGCCCTTGCAAAGAAGAAGAAAATGTTCTATATGACATTTTAGAAAGGCAAGTTATTGAGGAAGTTTAGGAAACTTCAGAGATTTCTCATCTGTTGAGAGAGATATTGTGATTGTAAAATACATATAACCCACTCTTTGGGTAGCTTAACTGAAAATGGAAGTTGTGAATGAATAAACTTGCCCAATGGGATAAGGGTGGCACTCAGAATGCACACATACATGTGAAGTTTTGATATTGAGCAATTCATTTTAGTTCTTGACTTTAGTTTCCCCAATTTTTTAAAAGAAAAAAGAAATAAATCTTTCAATAACTTTTTGGGTTCATGGGTCTTTTTGAAAATCTAATATTTCTGGATCTCCTCTCCAGAAATACACAATATTTTGTGATACATAAATTCACATACCCCCTGAAACCCAGTAATGGGTACACAAATGATTAGGGATTGCAAGTTTAAAGACTTTAGTCTAATTTATACTTAAATTCAATTTCAGAAGAAAATGTTACATTACTTTCAACAATTATAAAGTTTTGGATTTCTTATATGAGGGCCGTTGGGGAAAAAAAATCTAGCCATAAATGCATCTATTTTTCATATTACATGACTGGATACTTTCTGGACATCCCTTGTATGCCTAGGTAGTCATCCATTCTTGTTCTTCCACTGCCAAGTGACTTAGTAGCTTATGTCAATGTTGTAAAGAAAGTCTTTAGCATTAACAAATGTGCACTCAGGGCTAACAAAGAGCCTAGATCCTTCAGAGCTTCCCTTAAATATTTAACACTGTGAAGGGATAACCCTTGTAGTGAGAAGAGCAGTTCTACCCGGCTCAGAGTATAGAATTGCTAACCTAGTAACTTCTTGGGGTAAGATCCTCCTTGATAACAATTGATTGTTGCTGGGAGAATGTAATTGACCGCGGCCTTCTAACACTCCTTAAGACTTTCATTTTGGTGATCTTTATTACAGAAGCGGCTACCTGGACTTTTTTCAGTTCAACTAGTATTGCTCGAGTAATGATGATATGCAAGAACTTGGGAAATACAAAGAGGAGTCATTGAGCCACTTTACTTTAAACATATTAAAAGGAGTTCTTTGTTATTTGCCATATTGATAATCTCAAAATCACATAGGGGGGAAGCCGGGATGGCTCAGTGGGTTAAGCGCTCACTTTGCAGCCCTGGGGACCGAGGATCGAATCCCAGTCCCGGCCCGAGTGGACCCATATGCTGAACTGGGGAGTGCCCCCAGTTCAGTTCTCACCAGGGTGAGACCCTGGCCCATTTCCTGCCCTGTGCAGCCCTGCGCCCACCTGTGGAACAAAAACTATGTGGAAAAACCAATGATGTACAACTATGGAGACTGTTCTGGGCCCTCCCCCTTCTCTCTGTCTCTGTATCTCTCTCTCCCTCTCTGTCATAAACAATAAAAAAAATAAAAAAATAAAATAAAAAAAAATTACATAGGTGTTTACAGTATGATTTTGCCATCTGTTGTTTCTGCTTTTGGTTTGTTTGCTGGTTTGCTTGTTTCACATGGCCCTATCTCCATGCGTGAATGCAGATGTGTGTTTGAATGAATTTCTGTTCCTTGGAAATTCATCTGTAGGGATTTGGGGAGGGACCGACTTCTGGCTGTAGTCCTTCAGAAATAAATTACATTTCTTCTTGAAATCACCTGGGGACATTAACCACTTGGGATTTCTTTAATAAAATTCTCATTTTGGGGTATTTTATATCCTGAAGGCAATGTGAATTTGGCTGCAGACCCACACAAGGACCATGTTGGAGTTAAGAGGCTTCAGATAAACGTTTGTACATTCTATTTTACCCCTTCATTTAGTGCTATTCCATCCTGAGCAGTGGGTTTATTTCTCATTCCCACTTAGTTTGAAGCTGTAGCCCTTTGGGGATCTCCAAGTAGAGATCTTATATTAAGTTCCTAACTGTAGGACGGTTGTAGGCTTTAACACCTGTCCTATGCAGCTTCAATATGGAAGTTCAATATCAAACATTTATTTTTCTGCAGATGACTTCAGGGATTACTCCTGTTTACTTTCATTTTTCCTCTGTGCAGTTTCCTCCTGGCATGTGGTCTATAGTTCACTTACAATTCTGCCAGCAAAGGAAGTGATATATTTATTGACTTTTGCATGTGCATAAGTTTTTACTCACACCTCTAGAATGGTTATGTGTCATTAAAAAAAATCCTCACCTTAAAATTGTAATCCAGAGTTGACTTCCACATAATCTTATCATCATGTGTGCAAGAGCGAGGCTACTCAAATGTATGATCTTGGGTCAGTAGCAGCAGCATCCCCTGGCAGCTTGTTAGAAATGCAAATCCTGGAGCTCCATTCCAGAGCTACTGTATCAGACAGAATGGCTTCACTGGGCCCCAGGAATCTGTGTTCGAACAAGCTCTCTAGTGAAATGGGAATGGTTATGACAGCAGAAAGATGTCTGAGCAAACACCAAGGCTGACGGAGGTAAGGTACTTGGGAATAGCAAGCCATTCAGTTTCTTCTCTTTGGCAGGGCCAGATCATTGAGACAAGGTCATCAGTGAGGTTAAAATTCCATTATGTTATTTTTTAGTGTCTTCCTACTCTATAGGAAAGCAGAAAGTAATGGAGATAGGACAGCTTTGGGGTATAGCAAGGAATTCTTTCCTAAGACCCATGGAAGCAACAGAGAACTCTACCATTGTGACCTGCAAAAGGGGTGAGGAGGGTCCAGAGAGGCTAATGCTAATATCAGCCCAAGGCTTGAAATCCTGCAGAGGCATTTTATGGCCTCATGTTGGCAAGGAACTCATGGAAATGTATTTTCACAATTCATATCAGAAGGCTGGGGGTGAAGATTGCCAAGTGCACAGATGCAGAGGATGTTAATTATCCTCATGGACAAAGCACCTGAGAATTGGGTGTGAATTATTAAAACGCTGTGTTAACTTATTGTATTTGAATGTCAATTTGACTGGATTTCAGTTTTAATAGATCTTTACTTTAGGACTAAATAACACAATTTCTACTTATGCCTTGCCTCACAGAGCTGCTATTATTGTTGCCTTGATTAAATTACATGGTGTGGAAACTGGAATGATAATATGTCTGTACAAATACAGACACTGAGGGTTTCTAGAGATAGAAGAGAGAACAAAGAGCCATTCGAGTTTGTGTCGACGGCTTTACTTCTTGATGAAATAATGTCATCAATTTTCCCAAGAAAAGCCACCCAGATGCTCTAAGTGCACAACACCAGGGAAAGGCACGTAAACAGTGAAACGGGGACTTTCCTGGAGGAAGGACAGGGACATGGGATGCAGGGGTGTGTTCAGAGCTGCTGAGAAATGGATTGCTGGTTAAATTCCTCCAAGACATCTATGCGTAAATGAACCTCGTGTGCTCCTCTGAAAAACATGGACAGTAAGCACCTAGTTTGTGAAGATAAAAGAAAAGCAGGGGAAGCCGGGATGGCTCAGTGGGTTAAGCGCTCACTTTGCAGCACCGGGGACCGAGGATCGAATCCTGGCCCCGGCCCGTGTGGACCCATGTGCTGAACTGGGAGCTCCCCCAGTTCAGTTCTTTCTCTGTCTCTGTGTCTATCTCTCTCTCTCTCTCTGTCAAAAAACAATTAAAAATAAATAAATAAATAAATAAATGTTTTTCAAAAAATTAAAAAAAAAGAAAAGCAGGCTTGTATATCCCACATAATTTCTGGTGCACAAGAGGTAATTAATAAATGGAAGCTTTTCTTCTTGTTGATGAACCAAATGTGACCAACCAGGAGCCAGCCTCAGGCCACATGGCTGATCTGCCCCGCCTACTCCTAATTACTTGTCAGTTTTGTCTTTGAGGTGACTCCTTCTCAACTATACAATTCAGGGGATGTCATTCAGGTCTTCATCCTGCCTCTGCTGGAGGGCCTCAGAGACCCGGCTCAGCCAGTCTGATGTGCAGCTGCGAGATGGCCAGCAGAGACCCCTTAAAACAGGCCCCTGAATCAAATGGAAAGGAGTCCCTGCTCCCAGGATCCAAGAGCATCTGTGATTTTCCTCCTTGCCAAGTCCTGGTTCTTCGGCTCTCCCTTCCATTATTTGAGCTGTCTATTGGTTTCTGTTGCCTGAAAACAAACAATCCCATCTGATCCAAACTATGAGAGTTGGAAGCATGTTCCATGTCATCTATCCTACATCCACTATTTTGCAGATGAGGAAACTTGGGGCCAACGAATGAATGGTTTGTTTTTGTTGTTATTTTTGCTTTTGATTTTGGTTTTGGTTTAAATCACAAGGACATAGTTGGGATAGAAGCCCCGACAGACCTTCCCACAGTGCTCTTTCTGTTACTCATTCGTACTTTTAATTCTGATGGGGCTCCTACCTTTCAGATAATCTCTGAATAGTGAAAGAAGTTTTCTCTGTTCCAGTTGTGGACATGAAGTGAGACGAGATGTCCTGACCACTTAGCTGATGCCTCATGCCAATCTCTGGGCAAAAATCAAGTACATGAAGAAGAAGGAATATATCTCAATACTTGTTTTAAGAGAAACAGAAAACCTGGACTCCTTGGCTGTGGAGCTTGCAAATTATTCTGGACAAGCAGAGGTTTTCACACAATTATTATACTAACTGGTGTTAGGCTTTGCCTGCTGCTGCTGCCCTTCCCCCTCCTCCATCTTTCCTCCTTCCTTCCTCTTCTTTCCTCTCTTCTTCCCTCCCTCCACAATCTTTGATTACGATTTGGTTTCTCTTACCATCTATATACCACTGAATATTTCACTACCTTTAAGCTCATCAGGGAAGGATAGACGGGACAGGGAAACTGATCAGCAAATAGGTAATTTTTTCTTGAGGATCAACCTCTAAGTTAGAAAAGAATACACAATAAACTTCTATTAAGGCTTTAAAACTTGCATAAATGTTAATGCATTGAAATTATATAGTATGCTGCAGTAATGGACTATAATAAATTAGACTCAGGAGGCAGCACACAACAACAAACACCAGCCCTGCCATTATTATCTGTGTGACTGCCAACAGGGAACACTTACAAGTCCTTCATTTCTTCATCGACTAAATGGAGATTATTAACATAGTGTTTATTACAAGGGACAAGGTGGCTATCCAACATAACTCTCATTTAAAACCGCTTTGTCCCTTGCTCATATCTGTTTGAGGCAGAAAATTAATTACTTTCCTAGCTTCTCTTGCAGCTAGGGTTAGCCATGGGAGAGGAAGTTAGACTTTGGGCCTGTGAGGTAAAAATAGAAACATGGGGGGGAATACTGGGTAAACTCCCTACCTCCAAAATAAAATCTTTCTGTACTCCTCCCTTCTTTCTTTTTGCTTTAAATGAAGATGTGATACTAGGAGCTGCAGCTGCCATCTTGTGATTATCAGAAAATTAGCAGGAGCAAAAGACCAACATAATCACTGAGATGCTGGCCTTGACAGTGAGCTTTTCAGCCAATAGTAGTAGCAGCTTATCTATTAAATTCTTGTTTTGTGAGAAAAATAGAGACTCATATTGAAGATACTGAGGTCAATTGTTCTATTTTTGGGTAGAACCATATGCAACTGTCAATAGTCAAACACATTTAATTTATAAAAATAGCAGTTTTATGTGGCGCACTCTACTATTTGTAGCCAAAGATTTCTAATAAATTATTTGTCTCACACTATTGTTAAAAAAAAATTAAATTAAATAAAGCACTTAGCACATTGCCTGGCATGTGCCCAATAAATGTTAGTTACCATATATCCTCCATATTAAGGTACACTCCCCACTACATGCATTTTAAATGTCTCTGAAAGTAGAACCAGAGGTTTACAATCAGTGTAGACAATTAATGTGATACTATTTCCTTTTTCTAAGAGAGGGCATTATCATGGTAAATAGTTTGTCTTATAATAAGGAGTATTTAAAAATTGACAATATATTACCATTGTTAAGCTATGGAGTTAGCAAGCATTCACTCCGTATTAATTAGTCAGTTTACTAATTTAAGCTTATAATAGGTACCTTCTTTTGAGAGGAGTTTTCTTGTTTTTGTTTGTTTGTTTTTTAGTAATTAAAACAAAAATAGTCTTTAATAAAAGACTATCTTATGCAGCTGACTTTCTACCATAATTTTAGATCCAGTGATAAAGATGAAATAAGAAATAAACGTTGTCAAACCCTCAAATTTGTGGATTTAAGCCATTTATGTAGAAAACAGTAGGTACTAATAAGGGAGTTAATAAAAGAACTTTTTAAATATGTTTGATGTTTGATAATTGGGGTTTAAGACATTTTCCAATATAGCTGGGGTTCCCCTAAAATGCCTTGCTGTGCCAACCAGACTTGGGATACCTACTGTTCCCAAACCTTGTCATCTACCAGCCATATCTTTCTTCTTTTTATTGAAGAATGTCTTCTCCACTCAGAACTAGTAGTGTATAATCCGTCATTTTTATGAAACTTCGGCATCTATTGTTTGAGTGTCTAGTATATTCCAGGGATTGTTTTAGGTCTGTGGTTTGTAACCCATTAGTGGGTCACGGCTAACAAAAACAAAACAAAACAAAACAATAGAACAAAATAGAATAGAATACATCACACTACATCTCAAGTAGAAGGAGTATTGTTTCATGAAAATCTTTTCTAATTTTATATAACCCTTTGATGGTAGGTTTAGGATGTTGCTATGGGATGTGGTCAAAACATTCAAATGGCATTGTTCTGGAAGCTAAAAATTCAGCAATAAAAGAAAGACTGCCTGTTTACACAGGGGTTTCATCCTGGTAAGGAAGGCAGACAGAAAACAAACAAGCAAACAAACAATATGTCAGAAAGGGATAAAAATTGTGAAGAAAAATTGCAGGATAAGGTGTAAAGTAATAAGGCTCAGGGCTACTGTTTTAAACAGTAGTCATGGAAGGGCTCTCTGATAAGGTGATATTTGGGCAGATTCTAAAAGAAGTGAGAGTATTAGCTGTTCAGATATAAAGGGCAAGGTGTTCTCAGCAAGGAGCAGCAAGTGCAAAGGTCCTGAGGCAAAAGTAATGTGGGATTACCTCCGTTTCTATTGTGAAAACAGAATAGGAAGGAGACCAGAGTGGTTGAACTGGAGAGAGTGAGGGGAGCCTGGGTGGAAGATGAAGTCATAAAGGCCAACAAGGGTTAGGTCATACAGACTTTGCATCGAATGGATGGACTTTGCTATCCCACATGAGACGAGGAGCCTTCAGAAGACCTTCCAACACAACTGAGGATAGTAGCCACTAGGAGTCTTCTCTAAGACACCTATAGATTAGGGGTGTCCAACCTGTTGGCTACCCTGGGCCACACTGGAAGAGGAATTGTCTTGGGCCACACATAAAATACACTAACACTAATGATAGCTGATAAGCTAAAAAAAATAATAAAGTCTCAATAAAACAATCTCATGTTTTAAGAAAGTTTATGAATCTGTGTTGGGCCACATTCAAAGCCATCCTGGGCAGTGGGCCGCAGGTTGGACAAGCTTGCTAGACATTAATTAACGTCCTTCATTTGATTCTCATTGCCTTCCCTTTGCTGCATAAGTCTCTTTACATCTTGGCTGTCAATTCTTCCAAGGAAATTTAGTTTGTGCGAGTATGACGATGAAGATAGACCAACACAGAAGCAAATGTTAATTTACGTCTATTATTACACTTAATACAGTACCAGGCTCATGGTAAACTTGACAAATATTTGCCTTACTGTTGTTTAAATCTATTAAAAAGATAACCATAGCAGTTTTGTAGTCACTGACTAGTCCTTGATTCAGGACCATACGTTGAGTATGATAGTAATCTTGGCTAACATTTCCTGAGTGCCTGCTCCGGGTCAGGGGCATCACAGATCTTAGACATATTGCAAACAGACTTCTCATGTCCTGACTGTTCTTCTTATGCCTACCTGGAGTTCTGTCCCATCTCAGAACATCATCACTCCCCTTACTATTCACATGCACACATATACCCCTCAGTTTTGAAAGCATTAGTAATTAATCAGGTTTTTACTGAAAATTTCACATAGAACAGAGACGAGTGGTACACCCATTCCATATAGTAAAACTTAATTAAGTCTACCCTTAAGCTTTTCAGTCCTGTCTCCAAATTCTCTCTATGCACCAGCCTCTTGCCTGGGTTCTCTTATGTTTCTCTCCCTGTAGCCTCTAAAATGTCCATTGAAATGCCCAGCAATACAGGTTTTTCCCTCAGATTTCATATTCCATCAACCAAACAAAAACCCAATAGTAAATCTATATGGTTTTTCTTGGAAGTCACAATTGATGGTAGCCCACTTACAGAGTCCCTGCAAGGTTGGCCTCATCATCCACTGGAAGTTCAGAGAACCTTGCCAATATACCCAGGCTGCTGTCAGGGAGCCACAGAGCTAGGGTTGGAAGGCATACAGTCTCCGCCTTCAAGTCCATGCTCCAGGCACTGGGCATGGCCCTCTAGATGCCACTCCTGTCCCCAGGTGGGCAAGGACATGGTTTCATTTCCTGAGGTCACACTGCAGCTCCAGAGGGACAGCTCACTCAGCACTACTCACTCCAGAAACCCTGCTTTTCTGTCCTGACATGCAGTGATTTGTCAGACTTTGTGCAAGTCAGTTCTCTGAATTTTCCATCTCTGACAAGTGAATTTCACATGAGCATTTGAGATGAACCATGAAAGGGTTAAAAAGTAGGCTGTGAAGAACAATCCAATCCAAATGTGTGTTAAAAACCTCAGGGGGCTGTGATTCAAAACCTGACCCTGATATTGCAAAGCAGCATTGCTCTTTCTTTCCCTCCGAACTTCTGTGCATTTTTTCAAGAGGCTTTTGGGATGCTTGTGCTAGAAGAACGAAGGCATCTGAAGCTTGTGAGCTGTCCCAGTGTGTCATCACCAGAGCAGTAGCATATTTATACACATGACATACATGCATTGTCCCAAACTGAAATCACAGTGGAATAAGCAACAGAGAGGATCCAAGACTCTCCCATTCAACCAATGATTGCATAATTTAAAATGAAAGAGGCCCGGGGGTGGGAGCAGAGAACAAGATGACAGTTCATCGGGCTTCAATGGATCTCTCTGAAATAAAAAGAACAACTGGTGGTGGTGGGGTGGGGAATCCATGTGCCTTGGTGGAGTATCTATGGCATCCTGAACTACACTTTCAAGTACTTGGCTTAATCATTAAACATTAATTTCCCTGGAAACTGGAGCTTTCGCTTCTTGGAGCTGTAGCAATTAAGGGCCATTTGGGCCAGCAGCTCTGGGTTCCCAGCAGGACACTGCAAGCTCTGTGGCCTTTCCTCATCAGAGAGCTTCATGCATCTACTGGCTTGTTATTTTTCTGAGAAACACAAGATAAATCCTGCCCCAGTGTAAAAACCCAGCTCAGACCTGTAAACATAATTCTGGTAGTGAGCGAATGGTAGTCCTCAAGAGAGAGCTACAGTTATTAATACTAATTAAGCCTCCCTTTTTATTCCCAAGTATAGTACCTTATTATCTCCAAAAATGCACTTTTTGTTTCTTTTTTTAACCATCTACACTGTAACTCGAAGTGTGGAATGCAGAAACAACTGATAGTTCTATGTCTTCGGTGTGAAAACACAGAAGGGCTGCATGATGTCTTAGTCACGTGGTTTCCTTCATGGTGGCCGTCTTTCAGGAAGAGATTAGGAGTCATACCTGATGAGTGCAGGAACAGAGAAGTGACCTCCCTAAAGTCACAGAGTGAGCTAGTACCAGAGCCCAGCAATTTTTTTTTTAATCCACTGCTTGCCTGTCAATCTCCATTATTATCACTGATTTATATGTTATAAAGGCTGTCTGGAAAGTGTCCAGCCATGCAATATAATAATAAATAGACACATTTATGGCTGGATTTTTTCCAAACAGTTCCCATATAATAAAAAAAGAAAGAAAAAAACAACACAACACTCGGGGTTTTTTGAGGTTATGTGTCATTTGAGGCTCTGAAAGATTATAAACCTGCCATAGATGACCTAGGACAGTGGTCGGCAAACTGCGGCTCTTTGACTCCTTGCAGCCAAGGAGTCAAAGAACCGCTTGCCGACCACTGACCTAGGACATGTGAAATCATTATTCTTCAGTGAGAGATTGTCTTTGCCTCAGTTAAGGCTGCTGTTGATTCACAATTACCCATGTAAATTAAGGGGAGCAGAAAACATAAACATAAACTATTCATCGAGTCATTGATAGTGCACAAAGATTTGTCTCCAAGGATGTTCACTGAAGCATTTTCACAAAGAAAACCTGCTCTCTCTTCTGAGGTATTTCAGAATTAAATAGAATAAAACATTCTGGATGAAAGGCTGATAATCTTTTTAAATTATTTTTAAAAGTAAAGCTGCCAAATAGTCCTCACTGCAAAGAAACACCAGAGATATAAGATAGATAAAAGCTGATAAGAGATGAGTTGTTACACATTGTATGCTTATGGAAGGATGGGCCTTTGTAAATAGCCTAGCTGAAAGGCAAGGGGAAGGTAAGTCCAAGCCATGCTGACGGCCCGGGGGTGGGGGGAGGGAAGCTGGAGCAAGACTCACCCTCTCATACCCGAAAGGCCTCATCCCTGATACCATAGACCTGGAGAGTGAAAAAGAAGACACACCGAGCTCACACAGAAACCTAGTAAGAATAGCACTTAGTTATTGAGACTATATAAGACTTTGGTTCCTTGGGTAAAAACACCAGATTGTACAGATCAAAATAAAGCATTTAGAAATCCTACGGGGCGGCAGCAGGGAGCCAATCAAAAAGACCTGCATCTTAAACTAAGCCCTTGCAATTACTAGCTGGGTGACATTGAGCAGGTCACATTTCTGAGCCTTGGCTTCTCATAGCTGCTACGAGAATGAAATGAGTTAATATGTAAGAAGAGTTTAACATACCACTGGCATATAATAAGCCCTTAATACTATTCACAAATATTACAGTTATTGTTATTGCTATTATTGCCACCTTACTGCAAAAGGTGTTACTTCCACTCAACTGTGGGCTATACTTAGTGACTTCCTTCTAAAGAAAACATAAAAAGGGGGAAAAGAACAACCTTACAATGGAGAACGTGGCAAGCAGTATTTCAGCCAAGTGATCAAGGTCAACATCAAAAGAGATAAGTTATGTTGGTTGTAGGTCTCTTTGATATATGTGATAAAAATGCCTCTTTACTTCTATGGCATTCCTCAAAAAAATCCCTAACTCCAGTCTAACCATGAGCAAAACATCAGACAAATCCCAATAAGAGGGACGTTCTACAAAAGACCAGACTAGTACTCAAAACTGTCAAGGTCATCAAAACACAAGGACAGTCTGAGAAAAAGTTACAGCCAAGAGGAGCCTACAGAGATGGGAGAACTAAGTGGAATGTAGTTTTCTGAATGGGACACTGGAGCAGAAAAGAACACCAGGGAAAAAATAATGAAAGCCAAAGTATGGCATTTAGTTAATAGCAACAACATATGCATATTGGTTCATTAGCTATAAGCAAGTTAACATGGTAAAATAAAATGTTGACAGTAGGGGAAACTGAGTGTCAGGTGTACAAAGACTCTCTACTTTCCTTGCAACTTTTCCGTAGAACTATACTTCCAAAGGGGGATTTAAATAAACAAAAGAGGCAGAAATGCCACGGTGCAAGTGCTGTTTCAAGTGGCTCTTTAGACAGGGAAGTGGAAAGGGGCGGAGAGTAGACTTTACTGCCCCTGAGGTCCAACATTAAACTAACTGGGGTCACTTTTCCACTTGAGAAGCCACCCAGCCCACTTTTTAACTCAAGTCTATTTTCTCAATGGATGCCATCCTACCTCTCCTGCTGTGGGGTCTTACCCTAAAGGTGGTCCCCTGATGTGTCAGCTTTCCCTTTGCTGCTTTGAACACAAGCAGCCTCCATAACTCACATCTTTTTATTTTAAATGTTTGGCAGGAAAGCAGAAAGCAGGTCGTCAATATAATCAACGGGGATTTTCACACAGGCTTATGCTAAAGCTCAATTCTCTTTCTGAGACAGTAAGTTTTAAAAGTGACCTAGTATTTACTGAGCACGTATTCAACACCAAATGCCAGTCTCAGCACATGACAAAAACAATTTCATTTCATTCTCACCAACAGGCTACCAACAAGTTAATATTGGTATCCCCATTTAACAGATGAGAAAATCGAGGCACAGATTTTTAAGTGACTAGGGTAAGGTCACACATTAATAATGGGAAGTGTGGGGAAGCCGGGATGACTTAGTGGGTTGGGCGCTCACTTTGCAGCGCCGGGGACCAAGGATCGAATCCTAGCCCCGGCCTGTGCGGACCCATGTGCTGAACTGGGGAGCTCCCCCAGTTCAGTTCTCTCTCTGTCTCTGTATCTCTCTCTCTCTGTGTCAAAAACAATAAAAGAATAAATAAATAAAATAAATAAATAATGGGAAACTTGAACCCAAGCTGTTCTATATCCAGACCCCAACAAGAATGAAATTTAACAAATGTTCTCCCCTTTCATGCACAAAAGTGAGACATGAAGTTAAGTAAGGATAGAACAATGGGTCTCCCATCAGTTGTCTCCATACTTCCAGTGTGTGATTGTTAATTTAGAGCCTTCCAGACTGACTCCAAGGTGTGCAGAAATTCTCTCTACTATCTTGTCAACTTTTCTACATCAATCAGCTTCAAAATCTAGTAACACATCTTTACCAATCGGTCATTTTAAAAAAATCAGTTTACAACAGATATTTAACCCCTACCCCATCTCTGAATCTCAGTTGCCAACTGCACTATTTCCATCTGTCACTTTAAGCCTTAGTCTTGGTTCAAGACTGAGATAGAAGCTGGGAGGGGCTGCAAGTGCCTGCGAACTTCATTACCTTCTGATTCAAAATAGCTGAAAATATAATAACAGATCAATTTTCAGACTTTGTCAAACTATCTCTCATTGCAAAACAGCCTTTTGGCAAGGTTATAAGTACCTTCAGATTGGGTAATGCCCAGTCAATCAGTCTTATTCTACCAGTAAAATGTTTACCTAAGAATTGCTTCAAAATAAAATCAATAACAGTAAGCATAATTAATGTACTGAATGTCTCCTAAGAAACTGGACTAGATGGGTGCTCTACAAAATATATCATATTTTATATTAACAGTGATGGTCAAATAAGGCCATATCATCTCCATTTGAGAGTTGAAAAAACAGGTTATGAGAGGTTAATCAACTTGCACAATGAGTGAAATATTAGGGCATAAATTCCAAAACTTACAGACTTTTCCAATACTCTACAAGTACCTTCTCACTTCTGAGTTTTTTCCCCCCATAACCCATGACCTCACAGTTGTCCTTAAATCTTCCTAGCCTCATGCAGGGCCTCCCTTCTTCCCTCCTTGAGATAGTCCCATCCTGCATAGCTTTCTCACATGTCTATGGCATCAGTTTTCTCACCTGATAAAGATCACTATGTGTATTTATCTGAGGAAATCCAAAACACTAATTCAGAAAGATACCCCTATGCTTCGTATAGCATTATCTACAATAACCAAGATATGGAAGCAACTGAAGTGTCCATCAATAGACAAATGAATAAAGAAGATATAGTAGTACATACAATGGAGTAGCACTCAACCATAAGAAAGAATTATTTCTTGCCATTTGCAACAACATGGATGGGCCTAGATGGTATCATTCTAAATTATTATTCTAATAATTCTAATATTATTTCAATTACATGTGGAATTAAAAAAATTAACAAACAAAACAGAAACAAACTCATAGATACAGAGAACATTTTGATGGTTGTCAGATGGAAGGGGGCTTGGAGGAGTAATGAAGGGGAAGGGATTAAGATGTACAAATTGCCAGTTACAAAAACAGTCACGGGGGGTAGAAAGTACAGCATTGGCAATATAGTCAATAATGTTATAATAATTATATATGCTATCAGATGGATACTAGACATATTAGGGTGATCACTTTCTAAGTTTTATAAATGTCTAATCACTATGTTGTACCCCTGAAACTAATATAATATTATATGTTAACTGTAATTGAAAATTTTTTTAGTTATTTAAGAATATCACCATGTGAAATGAACAAGGCCAGAGGGGGTCTCCCAGGTACCACCTGTGCATCCTACCTGGGGCCGTCTGGAGAAACCCCGCCCCTCCATTCCTTTCATAGCCAAGCAGCCTGTAACACGCCAATGAACCTCTGTGAGCCTCAGTCATTTCTTCTCCCGATGAACATAATGCTGGCTGTCTTGTCTCCCTAACATCTATGAAATGTACACGGGTCATCTGGGTAGAAGTTTCCCATTTCTAATTGCGTTTTTGATAAAAGCTTTCTGAGGAGAATGGGAAGTCTTACATCCAGAAGCATCACCTGTACAGATTCCATGTAACAAGCACTGGGCTGGGCACATTCATGTCATTTTCATTTAACACTCAAAGCAATCTTATGGTGCAAAGTATCATTGATAAGAACATTCCAACTCCCAGAGGGTAAAGGACTTAAAGAAAACAGAACATACCTAAAAAGGAGCAAGAATTTCTTAAATGTATACAAACACATTGAAATGCTTATATACATATAAAATTATGAAGGATGAGATCAAGAAATCTAACCTTGAATGCACAGATAAGTTTCAGAAACTGTATATAATCAGATATCCCCC
>PVKE010009213.1:0-22302 GCA_004027555.1 Craseonycteris thonglongyai | reverse complement strand
ACGCTGTTCTGAGTAGTGTGATAAAATTTCAAGCTGTCCAATCAATCAGTTCCACCTGGGGCATGAATCATTCCTTTGTCTAGTGTATCCATGACGTTGTACGTTTCCAGTCCGTGAGTCACTCAGTGGCCGTCTTGGATATCAGATTGATTGTTGAGGTATTGCAGTGCTTGTGTTCAAGTCACCCCTATTGTCAGAAGGTCACTGGTTGCCTAACACTATGTCACAATTCTTACATCATTTAACTCACTTCATCTCATCACATATGCACATTATCTCATATCAACACAAGGAGAAGAAGGGTGAGTAGAGTACAAGCATATGCTTTGAGAGAGAGGGAGAAATCACATTCACATAACTTTTGTTATGTTGTTATAATTGTTCTATTTTATTATTAATGTTGTTAATCTCTTACTGTGCCTGGTTTATAAATTAAACTTGATCATAGATATGTATTTGTAGAAGAGAATTGTATGTGTAGTGTTCAGTATTACCCATACTAATTTATAAATTGAAATTTATCCTAGGCATGTAGATGTAGGAAAAAACATAAAGCATTATCCATGGCTTCAAGTATCCATTGGGGGTCTTAGAACATATACCCCATGGATAAGGGGGACAACTGTGCTATTATTATCTACATATTATAGATGAGGAAAATGAGTGTTAGAGATGTGAAACCGTTATCCAAGTTCATACATCCTGTGAACTGTAGATCTGGAATGTGGATTCATGTCGAGTTCTAGTCTGGAGTCCAAACTTTAAGCACCATGGCTACTCAGCTTCCCTCGGGTATAAAGCCCTGCTCAAACCAGGTGGGTATGAGCTCTACCCGCCGAAGCCAAGAGGAAAAGCATGAGAATCATCTCTTTCTCTGGTGTCCTATTCATAAAGTTCATAACCTTCCTCTTCACACCTGTCTTTAAACCAATTTCTTTCCCAGTGTTTTCCTCTTTAAGAGGCCTTTACTGTCACTCCATCTCCCTATTGCTACTCGCCTTTCTCCTCCACTCTGCCTACTGAAAATTTACACACCTCTTGGTCATTAGTACAAATCAATAGTTCATCTTGAAGAAGAGATTTTCTTTCCCTTCACGTTCCTATGTCTATAATCAGCTTCACAAGTTGGAATGCAGAGAGGCTGGAACCATGTCCTCTGTACCTGCCACAAATACTGATAAGTCAGCCCTGGCAGCCCAAGTGCAACAGAACCCTGCTGCAGAGTTTTTGTTGGATAGCCAGACAGACCCTGCAAAATAAATCATCAATGCAATTGCCTTCTTTGTGACATGCTGGAAAATGTGCAGCCCAGGGACTTTATTTCCTAGGAATGCAATGCCCATGGCACCCTGAACACAGGAAGAGGCCTGGTACCATTGACAGAGCAATAATCTTGGATTCTGAAGGCCTGGTTGGCTGTGTCTTCTACTTTGTACACAACCTTGGGCAAGTCACTTAATTTCCCTGGGGCTCAGTGTCCTCAGACATAAAATGAAGATGATATTCTTTCTTGAATGGTACACTAGCCAACCTATACATAGCCAGAAATCTAAAAGTCATCCTTGTTTCTTCTCTCTTCTTTATTACCCAACACCTAAGGCACCTCTGAATTCTCTCTCTAATCTGTCTGTCTCCACTCCCACCAGGTACATTAGTTCAGGCATCACAGTGTCCTCATTACACTAATACTAAGTCCTCCTAGGCCACCTCCTTGGTCCTAGTCTAGCACCACTGTCAATCCTTTCTTCTCACGGCAGCTGGTTATCTTAGTCAAGTGCACACCTCATCAACTTGATCCTGATTGAAGGTATTATTCATACAATGTATAGACTCTATCATTTATAGACGAAAGCACAGATTTGCCAGCCTAGAGTACAAAGTCCTCCATGACTTTGATCTAATCTACCTTAATAGCAATCTTTCAGATGCAAGTGACAGAAATACCTCTCTAAGAGGCTTAATCAAAAAGGAGAACTTCCTGTCTCATGAGACTAAAAAGGTCTGGGCCAGACAAAGTACAACTAAGTCCAAAGGCTCAGTCTCATTAGGAAACTATTTTTCTCCATCCTTTGTTTTGCTTTCCTCTATAGTGACTTTATTCTTGATTGGGCTCTGCCCCCTAATAACAAACTAGCCCCTAGAAGTTTCAGGCTTACCTCATACTTATTTAGCAACCTCCTGAGAAGAGAGTATCTTTTTCTCACTATTGCTGACAAAAGTCACAAGGCAAAATCACAATAGTCAGCCTTGGGTCATTTACCCAACCCTTTACTAAGCACAGTAGCTAGGAAGAATGTGGTGATGAGGCAGGCACATCCGGGAGACGGGGGCTAGGGCCAACCTCACCTGAACTACATGGCTTAAGACCAGGGTTACTCACAAAAGAAATCAGACTGTTATCACCAAAATAGGAGAAAATGGATCTAGGCTGGTATAAACAACGCCTATTTTATTATACTTATCCGTAAGAACTTCTTTCCTACTTCACACTTCAAAACTTAGTGGCTTAAAACTATCATTTTACAGTAGGCTCTCCATTAACCGGAACTCAAGCAACCAAGAGATGGTTGCTTCAGATCTTGCTAATTGCTTGAGTTCTGGTTAATAGAGAGTCTACTTACATTCATACAGCATCTACCTATTCCCATGGGTGCCAATTAACTGAGAGTCTGCTGTATTTCATTCAGGATTCTTTGGTGCTCAGGAATTCAGAGAGGGCTCAGCTGGGCACTTCTTGCTTGGGGCCCCTCATGTGGTCACAGTGAAATACCAGCCAGGGCTATAGACATTTGAAAGCTTGACTGGGCTGGGTTTCCAAGATGGCTGCTTCACAAGATGACGGTGGATGCTGTCTGTTGGGAAGAGTAGCTGGGCTGTCAACTAAATGCCCACATGTGGCTTCCTCAGCATGAGCATTTCCCAGTAGATGGACTTCTTACACGGTGGCTCAGGGCTCTGTGCTCTGACAGGCCAGCCAAAATGGGAAGTCACATCAGCCTTGCTGACCACGCCTCAGAAGTCACATGGTGTCACTTTTCTGCATTCTGTTGATCACAAGGCTTCCCAGACTCAAGAGGAAGAAACAAAGCCTGCACCTCTGGATAAAAGGAGTATTGAACTTGGGGCCACAATCATTTTCTATTGTTCTATGAACACATTCCCACCATTTCTACAATTTTTGCCCTAGGGGTGAATTTCTCTCTGTCTAGTATCCTTTTTCTCTTCTTTATCTACCAAGCTTTCCTCTCTCTGTTAGACATGCCACCACGGGGAAGATTCTGCTCTCCTCTCCATGTAGTAATGTCTGTCACCTCCTTTGAGCCACATTGCAATTGCATAACCTCTTTGATGATGCCTTTTCCTGGGGTATTGTAACGCTTCACCCTTGTCTCTGTCACGAGGCTATAAGCACCTTGAAGGTAGGAGCACAGTTTTATTTGCAACTAAATTTCATATATCATCTCTCATTGGCCCTCAGTATACAGTTGCTAAGTGACAGAATTAGATTATATAGCCAAGGAGTTTTTAAAATGTGAGAGTGCTATTTAAAGAAAGGCTGCCATTATTTACAAAGTAAGGAAGCCTCTTGCTGAGGAAAATGTAAAAGCTTCTAATGACAGCTTTCTGCTTGACAGATTCTAAATGGATAATCCATTTGATTGCCCCTCCCCCCCAAATGAAGCCATTATTTAAAAATTCCTTCCTTCCTCCCTTCTTGCTTTTTCTGTTTGCTTGTCTGCCTGCCTGCCTGCCTGCCTTCTTTCCTTCCGTTCTTCCCTTCTTTCTTCCCCTCCTCTAGCTTAAATATTGGTGACAACTACTTGTTTGTTCTTTTTATTTTGTCTGCAATTTGAATCGCTATCCCACAGATTTTATCAAATCACCTTTCTGTGAACCTGTTTTATCAGGCCAATCCTCTACCTTTTTTACAATTTGTACCTAATTTATTTCTCATCTCACCTTTCTGGCACACAACTTATTACCTTTAGCTGGTTTTTATTTATTCAATAAACACTTTCTGAGATCCTGAGGGCCCGCTATGTACCAAGCTTTGCAATGGACCCTGAAGACTCAGTGAACATGAATTACAATCCCTCTTAACAAGAAACTCAGTGCCTGGTGGAGAAAGAAAATGTCAACAGGATGTGATAGATGTTATTAAGCCAGAGGCCGAGGGAGAGGAGTATGGGGGTGGGTACCTAATCTTGGGCTGGATAAGAAAGGCAGCAGGAGGAAGGAGCAGCCCATGTACAAAAATGCACCACCCTTAGACTAACAAGGAAGGGAGAATGTCCCTGTTAAGCTGTGGAGATGAGGAACAGCAGATGTGTGGAAGCCCCGCCCAGTTTCAAGTTCTGGCTGCGTATAATCTGAGGCAGAAAATGGCAGGTTTCTAGAGCTTCTCGCTAACAAAGTTGTGGAGACTGTCTTGGATTTCAACATTAGGGTCTCTGGAAATCTCTAACTGGGAATCGAGTTACTTACCAAAAGAGTTCAGGAAGCAACTGAGGAAAATCAAACTTGAGGAAATTAAAAAAATATATTATGCAGCCATTTACCTAAGCCAAGTGGAATTAGCTGCTTAAAAAAAAAAAAAAAAAAAAATCGAGTCCAAGCTCTGCCCATTACCTCGTGGGAGACTTTGGGAACAATTTATTGATGCACCCTCGCTTGTTAAGCAAGAATACATGATATTTCTGCCTATTTCACAAAGTTGCTGGAAAGATCACAAATGATGATGGAAACAGAAGTTCCTTTTGTAGACAGAGGTCACTTTTGCCTAGCCAGCTTCTTTGCCATTTTTACTGGTAATAACAGAATGCTTCTCTTTCCTTCTTTTCTGGGGCATCATACCACCTCTCATTCACTCCACATGTGAGCGTGTGACTTCGGCCTGACCAGTCAGAACACTGTTCAGCCCCGTCCATAGTCAACATTGCAGGACTGAGCCCACATCCCAGTTTGGTTCATGGACCACCAAGCAGCTCCAAATGGTTCAATCAGAATAAACCCTATGATTCACAGACAATTAAAAACAAAAATAAGAACAAAAACTTTCTATTGGAGCTGCTAAGTCAGTATAGTTCAAATCAATAATCACTAACAGGCCACAACAAGTAAATAAATGAAAATAATAAATCCCAAAATTAGATTTCTAGTTACTTTTGTAGGTATAAAAGGACATTCAACTGGAATTGATTATGACACTTTTTAAGGTGTAGTAGATACTTAGTGTTTGTTATACTATTATTATTATTATTATTATTATTATTATTATTAAATTATTTGAGAGAAGGTGAGAAAGAGAGAGAAGAGGTAAGGGTCCAAAGCAGTGTTATACTCATACATCATTAGCTGTGACATGGTTTCATTCCACACAGGTGGATGTGACGCTGTGTGGGGCGAGAACCAAACTAGGGGGCCTCCGGAATGGGAAGTGGGAACATTTGTTGCCATTCCTGCAGATACCAGTTGTGTCACAGTTCAGCATGTAGGTTTGCACGGGCCAGGGCCAGGATTCGATCCCTGGACCTTGCAGTTACAAGGCCAGCACTCAACCTGTTGCGCTATCCCAGCATTCCTGTTATTCTATTCTTTATACCTCTTCGTACATCCAAAATATTTTACAATTAATAATATTTAAACAGAGAAAAATCTTATAAAATTATGGGAAGCTATTTAGAATATAAGAGGGATATCTGTGGGGAAAAATCCAGCTATTGTCAATATAACAAGAATTGTTAAATGGCTGGATACTTTGGGGACGCCCTTGTATCACAAGCAAACACCCACATATATGTACCATGCATTAAAACAAACAAACAATATTCGTGAAAACAGATATACAAAGTAAGAGTGGAAAGACATATATACTATAATGTTAACAGTGGTTAGCAGTTGGTGTGAAGATTATGAATGTTTTTAGTTTATTTATTTGTGTTTTCTGCCTGATTGTTTCTAGTGAACATAATTAGCTCTTAATGAGTCTGTTAAATGAATCAGCATGTTTTAATGTCACAGTTGTAATAAATAATGACAATCAATGCACTAGGGCTCATATGTCTTTGGTTTGGTTTTGTTTTTAAGATTTATTTTATTGTTTGAGAGGTAACAGAGAGAGAGAGAGAGAGAAAGTGGGAAAGGCCCAGAGCAGTCTCCATAGTGGAACATCATTAGTTGTGACATGGTTTCATTCCATACAGTTGGATATGGGGTCACACAGGGCGGGAACTGAACAGGGGACCTCCCACATGGATTGTGAGAACCTTGACTGCTGAGCCATCCCTGCAGTTGCCAGTTGCGCTGCAGTTGGGCATATAGGGGTTGCACAGGCTGGGACCAGGAATTGAACCCCGGACCTCACAATTGTGAGTGCAAGTGCTCAACCACTGAGCTAGCCCTGCATCCCCTCATATGTCTTTCACAAGTAAATTAATTAGAAAAATGCTTCCAAGCTGCACTTACACATGCAGTATTTTATTTGATCTAATCCAGAAAATAACTTTAAAACAAGATTATACCCCAGTTTTTTGTGAGCTTACCAATTAAAGTCAGATGACAAAAATGTGAAACAGACCTATAAGTTGAACATAAAAAAGAAAAAAAATGCACTTGACCTTCAATGCCCTTTGACCTTTCAGCCATTTTTGGTTCTGGAGAAGAGCGAACGCCTTTCACAAAGAGTGTGGAATAGCTTTCAAGCATGTCTTTTCGCCACTGCCTTTTTCATGCCATATGTTCTATTTTCTTTTTCAAACATGGGAAAGAGCACTGCCACCATCCCCAGCTCTGGGAAATGGAAATAAATGAAGCATGATGGGTAGTAGGGTTTTGTTTTTAACTGACCTCCTTAGTGCAGAAGCTTCCTCTGCTTGGAGCAGCCAGCTTGCTGTGGGTGTACAGTGCTGCATCCTGCCCAGCCTGGGACCAAACAGAAAGAAAGAAAATGTATGTTGCCCCGCAGGATTTAACTCCTGTCTAAAAAAAAAAAATTTTCTTAAAGATTTACGTTATTGTTTTTGATGGAAAGAGAGACAGAGACAGAGAGAAGGAGGAGGGCCCAGAGCCGTCTCCATAGTTGCACATCATCAGTTTTCCACATAGTTTCATTCCACAGGTGGGCAGGGGGAGGGCGGGGGGCTGCAGGGCAGGAACCAGGGAGGGGCCTCCCGCATGGGAGACATTCCCACGCAAGCTGGGGGCCGAACCAGGGTCCTCCCACATGGGAAGCTCACCCCAGCAAGAGCCAAACTGGGGGCCACACCCCAGTTCAACATATGGGTCTGCACGGGCTGGGGCCAGGATTTGATCCTCGGGCCCTGAGGCTGCAAAGCGAGCACTTAACCCACTGAGCCATCTCAGCTTCCCCCCAATTTTCTAAAGCTAACCTTGGTTATATAAAGGAAAAGTTTCTAGACATATAGGTAAGGTGACCAGACATCCCGCTTTTGGCGGGACAGTCCCGATTTTTAACAATTTGTCCTACGTCCCGCGGCGTTTTAAAAAGTCCCGATTTTTGGAAAGAATGCATGACAAGCTAGGGAACGGCGGGAGATAGACCAAATTTTTAATCAAGAACACCACACACCCCCCCCCCCCCCCCCCCCCCCCCCCCGCCGGTCAATGGTGTCCCGCTTTACCAATGTTAAAATCTGGTCACCTTACATATAGGAACAGTTGTTGTTCTAGTCGTTCATCTTACAGTCATGAAGAAGCCTTGGCCATCACATAACCCATGGCACCAGTATTGAGGGCCCTTGTGACCACGTGATCAAAATACAACCCCTAAATTTTACTTGGTGTTCACCTGTACTTAATAGTGTATTAAATGCTTTACATTCATCATCTCAATGAATTCTTCTGGTAACTATTAGGTAGATTCTATCTTATGAACCCCATGCTTTAGATGAGAAAACTGAAGGTCAGAGAGAAGTTAAATGGTTTACCAAGAACATGAGACTAAGTCAATGATTTGGACGCAGGTAGTCTGTCTCATGTCTGAACTTTTAACCTCTTTACATCTATATTCAGAATCATTCAGTGAGTCTGTGATTTCCCCTCTCTCACCCTTTTTAATTCTCCTCCTATAGTCATTAGTGGTGGATATTTTAATCCCTCTTTATTGACAAAGTAAGTGAGTCTCTGATAGAGTAAATCATTTTCCCAAACAACCAGAGCTATCCAACCTTAAAATGGATGCATTTAACACTAGATCACATTCTCTTTCATAGATCCACAACCAAAGTACAGTCCCTCTACCAAGCCCCTCTGCCGGCCTCTGGTTCTCCATCTACAGAAGGAAAGGAGTCATATTTTCTCCCTTGAAAACCTTGATGGTTTTTGTGGGCATCCTATGAGATTTAGTATAAAAGAACCTTTGAGAAGTAAAAAGACATAAGGAAATCTAATTTGCACCTATATTTCAGCTAAGTCTCCTTAATAGGCATCAGCTATGAGAAAATGCCAAATCTCTCCCACTAGTGTTTATGTTATGATTAATGATAAATTCCTCAGATGGCAGAGTAGGTAAACACTGTGCTTGCCTCCTCTCAGGACCACATCAAAATTACAACTACACTGCAGAACAACCATCGTTGAGAATCACCTGAAGTCTAGCTGAACCAAGGCCCTACGACAAAGGACATGCAGAAGCAGCCACCTCAAGACCAGTAGCAGGGGCAGAGACACAGAGTGGGCTGGGCCCACGCCCACGTGTGACCATTAAAAACAGGGAGGAATATGTCAGCTGTGGAGGTCCCTCTGGAGAAGCCAGGGGTCCCAGCCCCACACCAGGCTCCTCAGCCCAGGGTTCCAGTGCCGGGGTGAGAAGTTCCCGTCACTTCCGGCTGTGAACATAAGTGGGGACTGTGGCTGAGCAAGACTGGGGTGGCTGAAGTCTCAGGTGCTCCTCTTAAAACCCCCCTCCCACCCCATAGACCTGCCCCCCATGGACTCACTCACTCTGAGCTCCAGCGCGGAGGCAGCAGCTCGAAAGGCACCAGGGACATATGGAGAGGAACTGAATTGACTGGTTTCAGGGCGAGGGCTGGAAGGGCAGCTAGCTTCCTCCCAGATAGAAGTGCTGGTGGAAGCCATTCTTCCTTTTTTGAGCCCTCCTAACCACACGTCCTGCAGGTGCAGACGAGGCCCTAAATCTGAGTTTCTATTACCCTGGCTAACACGCTTCACCCTGCCCTGATGATGCCCTGAGACCCTGCTGCATCCAACTCACAAGCAGTTGGAACCTCTTTCAGCAGCAGCTTCACAAAAGCAGCCAACCTGGGGCGGTGCTGTGGACTTTCCTGAAATCTTTCAAAGGTTCACAAACCCCCGATTAGCAGTGGCTGTCCTCAGCTGTTTCATACCATTTGCAAAGCAGCCCCAAGCCCAGCACTAGTGGCCACCATCTGCAGATCACTCTGTAGCTCCCACCAAGGAGCCTCAGGCAAGGCACAGGCAACAGCTGATCTTGGCCTGCTCCAGAGCCACTCCCAAGATGGTCCAGAACCAACAACCCCTATGGGCCAGCCTCAGACTGCGCCAGAGCCCCACCCAACTACCTCCACAAATGGCACACCTACAGGGCAGACTCAGCTGGCACGAGAGCCCTGCTGAAGTAAGTCCTGTTCTATGGGGTCAACCCCATTTAAAAGCTTGTCTACTGACGTCATGGCTAGTCCTCATAGCCAGTCAGCCTTAAAGTCAATCCCACCCACTGATGTACCAACAGCAATCAAGGATCAGGTACAGCAGAAAGGCACACAAAGCCCACACTCGGGACACCCCGGAGCAGCCAGCTCAGGTGCTATATGACTGGGTCACACAGGACAGCTACTACAGAAGTCTACTCGGCCAAGCCTGGGAGATGTAGCAAGTCCACCTAATACACAGAAATAAGCACAGAGGCAGCCAGAATGAGGAGGCCAAAAACATGCCCCAAATAAAAGAGCAGATCAAAACTCCGCAAAAAGATCTAAATAAAATGGAGGCATCCAATTTACCAGATGCAGAGTTCAAAACTCTGGTTATACAGATGTTTAATGAACTTAAGGGAAGAGTAGATAAATTTGGGGAGAACTTTAGCAAAGAGATGTGAAACATAAAAATGGAGATAGAAACCATAAAAAGAACCAGTCAGAAATGAATAATGCATTAACTGAAATGAAGAATACATCAAATGAAATCAACAGCAGATTAGAGGAAGCAGAGGATTGAATCAATGATTTGGAAGACAAGGTAGAGGAAAACACCTAATTGGAAGAGCAAAAAGAAAAAAGAATTAAAAAATGAGGATAGTTTAATGGGCCTGTGGGACAACATCAAGCATAAAACATTTACATCATATGGATACTAGAAGGAGGAGAGAGAGAGAGAGAGAGAGAGAGAGAGAGATTGCAATCTATTTGAAGATATAATGATGGAAAAGTTCCCTAACCTGGTGAAGGAAATACATAGACATATAACTCCAGGAAGCACACAGAGTCTCAAAAGATGCACCCAAAGAGGCCCACACCAAGATAAAGCATACCGTAATTAAAATGCCAAAGGTTAAAGACATCTCTTAAAAAGCAAGAGAAAAGCAGTTAGTTACCTACAAGGAAGCCGCCATAATACTGTCAGCTGATTCCTGAACAGCAACTTTACAACACAGAAGGGATTGACATAAAACATTCAAATGACCAAATGCAAGGATCTATAACCAAGATTACCCTACCCAGCAAGGCTAACATTTAGAATAGAAGGACAGATAAAGAACTTCTCAGACAAGAAAAAGCTAAAGGAATTGATCAGCACCAAACCAGCAGTACAAGAAATGTTAGAGAAACTTCTTTAAGAAAAAGAAAACTTCTTTAAGAAAAATGAAAGATAAAAAATATAAGTCATAAAATGTCAGTAATTATTGATGTATTAACTGCTCTATTCAAAAGATATAGGGTGGCTGAATGAATACGAAAACAAGAACTATATATATGCTGTCTACAAGAGACTCACTTTAGATGGACAGACACACAGACTGAAAGTAAAGGGATGGAAAAAGATATTTCATGCAGCTGGAAGCAAATAATCAAAAAAAGCAGGGGTAGCAATAGTTATGTCAGGCAAAACAGATCTTAAAACAAAGGCTATAACAAGAGACAAAGAAGGACCCCTCCGCCACCCCCCAGCAATTCCACTTCTAGATACCTATCAGAAGAAACCTAAAACATTAATTTGAAAAAGATATATGTGTCCCTATGTTTACTGCAGCATCATTTACAATAGTCAAAATATGGAAGCAACCTAATGGTCTATCAACAGATAAATGGATAAAGAAGATGTGGTACATATATATAATGGAAAATCATTCAGCCATAAAAAAAAAAAAAAGGATTAAATCTTGCCGTTTGAAACAACATGAATGGACCTATAGGGTTTTACGCTAAGTAAAATAGTCAGAGAGAGAAAGCCAAATACCATATGATTTCACTTATATGTGGAATCTAAGAAATGAAGTGAACAAACAAAACAGAAATACTCTCATAGATACAGAGAACATTTTGATGGTTTCCAGATGTGAGGGGGGTTGGGGGATTGACTGAAAAAGGGGAATGGATTAAGATGTGGAAATTGCCAGCTATAAAAATAGCCATGAGGATGTAAACTACAGCATAGGGAATACAGTCAGTAATATCGTAATTACTATGTACAGTGTCAGGTCAGATGGGGACTAGAATGATGTGTGTGATCACTTTGTAAGTTATATAAATGTATAATCACTATGTTGTACATCTGAAACTAATATAATACTTTGTGCCAACTGTAATTAAAAAATTTCCTTGTTTTCTATTCCTATCAGGACTCAGATAGTTTTTCCATCAGCCAACCTTTTCCCCAACAGCCCTATACCTTGAAGCTAAACTGCCTTCATCTCCAAGTTCAAGGGTGGATAGGCTTAAACCAAAGTAATCTCAATCCCCTGGACATCACGATTTCTTTACTTAACTTTGACTTAAGACAAGCAGCCCATGCATTCCCCCGATTATGAGGTCTGACTAAATTTGGGCCGATGAGGTATGTGCTGATGATATGGTATGCAGATGTGAACGCTGTCCATTACAAGGGAGGTTGGTCATTGAGCGAGCAATCCTGACACCAGGGAAAGTGGTAAGAGCTTCATAAATGTGATTTGTGTTATCACACTACATTTTTTGACAGTTTTTGTCAAAAGTTTGATGGTCCTACACCCTTCCCATAGGTCATTCTTTTTAGAATATCTTCACTCACATTTGCATTTTCAGTCTCCAACTCACCCCTGCCACATAAGTCCCCACTATTACTTCATCCAACTAACTTTTAGGAAAAGGCGATGTCGTCTTTGTCCCGATGTCATCTTTGTCCCGATATCATCTCACTTTCTAAAGCGTTAACCTTTTACACCAATTGCAGGTGGTGGCGGAATGGGGGTGGGGGGGTGGGGGGAGGCGGGGGAAGGGAGCATTTCCTGGCAATGAGCAACTAGCTCTGTTTCTTCTTGGGAAAGGCCCGCCAACTGCAAGTGAAGAACTAATTAGTGTGCACACATACCACAAATTAACATTTGTTGTGCATCATTTCCTGAAATTGCCTTGTTCTAAGCTTGATCTTATTTAGTGAATTTGAAGTACCTTTTCCTTCACTGGAAAAGGCCGCTCACTGTTGAAGCTTCCATGTTTTTTTCCATGTAAAATAAGAATACTATCAAAATCTGGCAACTGGCTTTTTAATATTAAAATGCTGTTGTCAAAGAATTGCACACCAACCTCTCCTCAAAAGATGGGTTCTGAGAGGGGAGGAGAACTGGGAATGCTTTATGCCACCTCAGTACTGGCCCTCATACATGGACTTGGGGTTTCTCCATGTGCCCCGCCTCCCAATTTCTATTTCCAGGCAGCCAATTTCTTTTAAGTAGGAAAAAGCTAATTCATGTTAACAATCTCCCAGCAAACGTATGTCCTTTAATCCTCTCAAACCCACTCCTTTCCATCCTCACAGTATCAACTGCCCCATTTTAAGGGCCCAGGCCTCTCACCCAGATCACTGCAACAGCCTTCTCACCATTTCCCACTCTGCTATTTCTCACTCTTCCAGTTTCTACATCAAGCCTGTCCAGCCCAACCCACGGCCTGTGGCCCCCATGAGGCACAGGGCAGCTTTGAATGTGACACCCAACACAAATTCGGAAACAAGACGAGATGTTTTTGTGACCTTTTTTTTTTTTTTAAGCTCATTCCCTTTTGTTAGTGTTAGTATAGTGCAGGGGTGTCAAACTCAATGAAAATACAGGCCATTTGGTGCAACAGGCAAGATTCACGCGGCCACATCACATTTACAAACGTCGCCGGAACTGAGTCAGCGCGTTTATACAGCCCACAGGCCCCCAGGAAAGGCACTGGGCCATGTGTATACTCGTCTTCAGTAGTTAAAGGGTTAACGAGGGAATTGTGTGTACGGTATTGCCTCCATCTTCCCTAAGTGCTATTTTCTTCATAACAATTTTTTCTATTTTCATTTTATTTCAGAGCATCGTGGGCCACAAAAAATGACCTCGGGGTCCGCATGCGGCCCGCAGGCCGCCAGTTTGACACCCCTGGTGTAGTGTATGTGTGGCCTGAGACAATTCTTCTTCCAGTGTGGCCCAGGGAAGCCAAACGGTTGGACACCCCTGATCTACACTTATTGCTGCCAGTGCTACATTTCTAAAAGGCAAAGCTGATTAATAGCCCTCTCCTACGTAAAGCCTCTCAAAGGTAGTCCATTATCCTCAGGACAAAATTTCAAGGTCATTACCTTGTGTTCAAGACCTTTAGGATCTGGCTCTGACACAGGAACAGCCACATCTGGCCATTCCTGTCAGCCGTCTGTGCTACACTAACTTCTTCATTGCAGTTAAAAGATCAGATCTCTGGCAAAATACACTGAGACCAAATTTAGGGGGGAGGGTGCGAAACCTTTTTTAAAAACATAAAATAAGTTACTTTCCTATATATATTTTTTAAAGTTTTTCTTTTCACATGTAGAGTTTTAAAGTCCCTAACATTGATTTTTTATGTATAGTGTGAGGTAGGAATCTAACTTGTCTTTCACAGGAGGAACTAGTCTCAGTGACATATAACCCATTAATATCTGTAAGTCAGGCATAGCCAATTTTTGGAATTTTACCTAAGAGACATCTTAAAAAATATTTGTTGGGGGGTAGAGAATGCAAAAGTTCTTTAAAATTTGACCCCATCCAGTTTTTCGGTGTAGAAAGGATTTCTTAAGTAAGATATAAAGAACACAATTCAAAAAGAAAAAAGTAAATGATGGATTCAACACATTAAAGTTCACCAACAGGCAGGTCCTAAAAACAATGAAAAGATTCATCATCGACTGGAAGTAGATATTTATCATGTATTTATTTCACCAAGGGCTAATATTGAGGATATACAAAGAACTCTTACAATAAAAAGAGCCAGAAAAAAACAAAACACCAAACAAACAAACAATCAACAGAAATTGGGCAAAAGATTTTGCATAGGCCTCTCACAGAAGAGGAACCCCAACAGACCCGTTAAAAATGCTAACTCTTATCAATAATTAGGATATGCAAATAAAAAATCACAATGAAAATGTCCTGTGCACTTTTAAGAGGGTAGCTTTCATGGTATGTGCTTTTATCAAAATCAGCAACATCAATGAAAAGTAGCATCATACCCACCAGAATGGCAAACGACAGAAGTCTGCCTGGGCAGCGACAACCCTCGGGCACTGCTTGTGGGGACGCACGTTGTGCAGGCTCTGGGCACAGGAGACCTTTAGAGCACTGAATGGACCGTAGCTTGGGTCCTGGGGCTGTGAATCTGTCTCAGGGCTTTCGAGCCTGGAGCAAGGCTTCATTTTACAAAGTGCACAACATATGAGATGGAAAAGGCTGTGTCCGGAAGTAAAGTGGGAGTCCAGGAAAAAGACTGTCTAGAAGCAGATAACCCACTGCGCTCTGCAAAGCGCTGAGGAGCAGGTATATGCCAAGGACTCTGGTCAGGTAAATGGAGGGACAGAGCCAAAGGTTCCCTAAAAAGGAAGCCAGAATTCCCCAAGCGATCTCCACTGTGGCAGCAAGACTCCATGGAAGTATCTGCAGCCCTGCCAACGGGGGGGGGGGGGATAGTAAGCCAACGTCAAGCAATCAGAAAATTCCTTTAAACTGAGCCCAGAATGTATATGCCTCTATGTTGAAGAAGGAAGAGTTTATATTCTCCAAGGTTCCACAGCCAGAAGGTGCTGGAGCCAGGATTCTCAGCCATGCCTATAGCTTGCTTATGGTTTAAATACTCCATGTAATCTCACCTTTTTTTCTTTTTTTTTTTTTTTAAGATTTGTTTTTATTGTTTTTGGCAGAGAGAAAGAGAGAGAGAGAGAGAGAAGAGGCAGGGCCCAGAGCAGTCTCCATAGTTAAATGTCATTGGTTTTCTACATAGTTTCATTCCACAGGTAGGCGCGGGGCTACACAGGGCACAGGAACTGGGCCAGTGGCCTCCTGCATGGAGTTCGCCCTGGTGAGAACCGAACTGGGGGCACACCCCAGTTCAGCATGTGGGTCTGCATGAGCCGTGGCCAGGATTCAGTCCTCAGACCTTGGGGCAGCAAGATGAATTCTCAACCTGCTGAGCCATCCCAGCATCCCCCATAGGACCTCACTTATAGATGGAATATAAAACTGAAAGTAACAAAGAAACAAAAACTCATGGACACACTCAATAGTTTAGTGGTTACCTGAGGGTAAAGGGGTAGGGGTAGGAGGGAGTAGGGAGGGGGCATCAAATATATGGTGATGGAAAGAGAACTGACTCTGGGTGGTGAGCATACAATGCAACACATAAACAACGTACTGTAGAACTGTATACCTGGAACCTATGTAATGTTTAGCAACCAATGTCACCCCAGTACATTTTTTGAGAGATTTATTTTTATTGTTTTTGACAGAGAGAGAGAGAGAGTATGTCATTGGTTATCTACATAGTTTCATTCCAAGGGTGGGCGTGGGGCTGCACAGGGCAGGAACCAGGCCTGGGGCCTCCCACATTGGAGGCTTGCCCCAGTGAGAACAAAACTGGGAGCACACCCCAGTTCAGTGTATGGGTCCACATGGGCCAGGACCAGGATTCGATCCTTAAACCCTGGGGCTGCAAGCATTGTGCTCAACCTGCTAAGCCATCCTGGCATCCCTCCCAATAAATTTAACAATTGATAAAAAAACAAAACTAAACTAATCTTGTCCATTTTTCCTTTTCTCTTTCAGACATGAAGAAAAGTAACCACCCAGTATTCATTGAGTGACTTCTTAGCTCCAGCATTGTGGAGAATACAATCTGGCCCAAGACACTGACTGTCCCTTCTGCCCTCAAGACTGGTCCCATGGAGTGGCAGGACACCAAACATTAACCTGTGGGTTCCCTCCCAATTTCCCTGAAGATAGCCCCGACCTCCCTATTTCTTCTTCCGAAGGCTTTCTGCAGGGGTAGAGATCACCGGAAGAAAGCTCTCCTATTCTCCCTCCCTCCCTCCACTCCCTCTCTGCTTCTTGCTCCTGTGAGTGAAAATTTGAGCTCATAAAAGCAATTATAACACGGAGAGAGAAGCAAGGCTACCTTTGTGGGCAGCCAGAGGAAAGCTTTGATCTCTAACACATCTTTTTTATTGTTGGTTACAGACTTCCCTGAGACCTACTCAGAGAAATGGGGCGCTACGTTGCTAACCCAGTCAAGGGTCCTCCAAGCAAGGAACACAAGGAGTAGTTCTATGACCTCAGGAGATCATTGTGGACAGAAGTCCCAGAACACCTCCTTGACCCTATGACCTTCTGTAACTCTTGGGACTGTAAGCAGTTGGGGGTGATGAGAATTGAGGGGAGCCCCAGGAATGACAGTTTACATTTGTCATCAGTCTGGTAATGTGGGGACTCATTTGTATTTAATTTTACATATTAACAATAACAACAAGTGTGCCATTTCTTATATACCTTTGTACAGTATTGACTCATATCACCCTTTACAGGGTCTGGCAGAAGTAGCACCCCCTTTGTATGAGCAGGTAATCTACATCAAATCTTTTATTACAAAATCTCGTAATCCTGTAACATAATATCACACTCAATCATACTATGCCCCTTTAAAAAGGGCATTACTTCTGCTGGACCTTATTCATGAGAACCAGCAGAATATGAAAGTTGGTGTGACACACACACACACACACACACACTTTAGAAATGAAGACAGAGACCTGAGTTCAAGGCTCCCAGGTAAGACAGCAGGAGTGCTCACAACACAAACTTGACTTCAGTACAGACTGTCTCACACTGCCCTCTAGTGGATTAGAATACAAATGTCTGCTCAGCACCGCAGGCAGGTAAGTTTAAAGTGAACTCCCGTTCAAATTCAGGCCATCGTTGGGCGGCTCTATAGATACAAGTCCTTTGACTACGATGACTATCATCTTAAGAAAAATGATAAAGAGTAGACATTAATAACATGTGCATATAATAAAATTGCAGGTTAGGTCCTAACTCTGGAACTCTGGAAAATTATTCAGTGTCTCTGAGATCATTTTGCTCATCTGTAAGTAGGAAGACCCTGATAGGGCGTTGTGAGTATTACAGAAGAAGATCCACATAAGAGTCCTTCAAAAAAGTGCTGGATATGTAAGCGCTCAATATAGAAACCATTCTTTTTTTTTCTCACTGTTGCTTTTATTATTACCATCTTGATAGCTTTGCAAAAAAATAAATTCATATACACATCATTAAGATCTTGATAATTAGAAAAATTATCAGGAATTATCTTAGAATTGTATGATTATTTGCATTTTAAAATATTCTATGACTTCTCTTACCAGGTTTAATTACCTTTATCTTGGTTGTCTGTGTATTTACCTTAACTCATTTCGTGTTGTTGTTTTTTTTAAGTGCAGCTTGCTGCCGCATTCATTTAATTTTATATAAACATACTCTGTGAGGCTAAAGCAAATCTAACTGGTTTCTAATGTGAAAATAAAATATAAAAACGGTTGGAGTTATTTCTAAACAGAACTTGTCCCTAATCCTAATGTAATAGAAATGTGTGCAATGATCAATATTTAAAAATTTGTTTTCACATGTAGGAATGCTACATTTTCTAGGATGACATTTTCAGCAATTGAGAATTACTGTATTTTGTGAATAGAAATACCACTACTAAAAACAATGCTATAAATAGAATGATGTAATTTGTTTCCACAGGCTATCGATATACTAGAGCGATGAGAAAATAATAAAAACGAGATATTTCATTGCAAACTTTGAGGGTAAGGGTAGGACTGTAACCCTCGAGTTATCTCAGGGGAACAGCTGCAGCTGCAAGCGCTACTGCTGAGTATTCTCAAAGCAAATGGGAAATGGGTTAAGGTCCGCTGCTCACTTTTAAAAACACTCTCAATATTCTCTTGCTATTGATTTTTCACTCTGTCCTTTTTTATTCAGTGGTAGTTGAATAAAAAAATAAAGCAGAGGAATCACTTGCTTTAGGCCTTATTTATAAAAACAAAATGCCCAATTTGAAGTTGAACCCCCACTCCCAGGACTATCATAGCAGGATCTTTCTTGGAGGGGGAAGGGCATCTGAACCTTTGCCTCCCTGTTAGCCGTTGCTGTATAAAAGCCAGCCCACAGTTTAGTGGTTTAAACAATGACGTTCCTCTCCTGATTTGAGAGTTTAGATGAGCAGTTCTGATCCACTCACTAGTCTACAATGGCTTTGCTCCCATGGCTGGGCCCCTCCCTCCGTGTGGCCTATCATTCTCCATCAGGCTAAGCTGGGCTTGCTACTTGGTGGCTAAGGGTTCCCAGCAGCGAGAAGGTGCAGACCCCAACAAATAAGCACTATTTGAGCCTCTGTTTTTGGCACATTCACCAACACCCATTAGCAAAAGCAAGCCCCCTGGCCATGCCAGCTACACGGGGTGGAGAGGTGGGGGCTCCAGGTCTTGTTCAGAGGAGTGGCCAAGTCCCACCGCAAAGGGATGTGCATGCTGGCGCAGCGAGAGTTGGTGGTAGTTGTTTAGTCATCTACCCCACCTCCCGAGTCTCAAGAAAGTGCTGGTGATCTAAGGAGGTCAATGATACCCAAATAGCCTCAGTCATGGCCACTGACATCCACTGAGTGCTTTCCAGATGTCACATGTCAGTGCTCTATGGGAACCAGGCTCCTGCTGAAGGACAGCAAGAGAAGGTCTTAGGGAGGAGACCATGGAAACATGGAGCTCAAGTGCCCGTTCCGCTGCTAGGCTCCACCCAGTTGGTCTTTGGGGATACTGAGTGATTCACATCAATTTGCACTTTGAGCACCGTCTTCCCTTTAAAATGTGTAATGCATGAAGGTGGAGGAACCCTGGAGCAACAGCTGCATTTGTTGGGAAGATGGTTGGGAACGTGCCTCAGGATGGAATGGGGCTTGCGTGTGGATTTTAGGCTCCGAGGGCCCGGCTCTGCCGATTACCTACGTGCCTCCTTCTTTTATGTGTTAACATTCAATCTCTTTCAAGCACTCAAAAGCACAAGCCGTGGAGCCAGGCTGCCCAGCTTGGAATCCCAGCATGGCCACTTAGTTGTGACTTTGCTGTTATCACTGCCTTATCCAAACCAAATGAGCACCTTGTGTATAAAGACAGAAAGCAATTATTCCCTGAGTCACATTAATTTTATGCATCTCTACCTTCCTCAATACACCATGACTACCTAATGATATGAACAATACTAGAAAATATTTGTAGGAGTGTACATCTTATCCTTTACTTAAGAGATGAACAATTTATAGACATTTGTCAGTTAACACAACCAATCTAAGAGAACAGCATTCTCTTCATTCCCAATGTATAGATGGGGATAAAGGGCCCAGATAATAAAGTTAGTTGGGCCCAATTTACAGTTAGTAAATTGGTAGTGTCATCATTTGACTTCAAACACTAACTGTAGACAGGGTTACTCAAATTGAGATGTGTAGACCCCTGAGGGGTGCCCAGGGACATATTTTTGAGGCAAGTAGTCTCTAAATTTTGCATTTGTGCTGAATCCTAAAACACTACCAGTACTTCCTGACTATCTGGATGTCCATTTTCTCAGCAAGTACCGGTACATGATTTCAGTGCCTGCATGTATCTCTGTGCTTATGCTGACATTGCCACTTGATGGCACTGTTTTAACTGTCACAGGCTAATGAGAAAAGAACAGAGAGAGCCAATGGGTCAATGTCAGGCTTAAGCCACATGAAGGCCAAATGATTATTCCACCAAGGTGTTGTGGAATTTTTTAATGGACAAAGTGGTGGTAGAATTGAGTCGTCACATACAAGGCCTGTGACGTGTCAGATTGAAAAGGATTCCCACTAGAGAATCACTACCACATCCCTGTGGAAGCTGCAACTTAGTTTCAATAAAACCAAATTCATTTCACCCATTAAACTGTGTTAACTTGAATTTTGTTGGCTTGTTCTTTGCTTATAATTCATTTAGCAGTATATTTTGGTTTTACAGTTTTATGTGAACTGTAAATATATGAAGTATATACCTACATTTATGTCTTTACTTAGAATAAACAATGCTTTAATAAAAAATAAAGTAGTGGGATGCTGGGATAGCTCAGCAGGTTGAGCACTTGCCTTGCAATCATGAGGTCTGCGGATTGAATCCCGGCCCCGGCCTGTGGAAACCCATATGCTGAACTGTGGCACAACCAGTAAACACCAGGATGATGGCAAACGTTCTCCCATACAAAGGGCAGGGGGAGGTCCTCACCTCCCCCAGTTTGGTTCTCACCTCATGTGGCCCAACATCGATCTGTGTGGAATGAAACCACATCACAACTAATGATGTACGACTGTGGAGACTGCTCTGGGCCCTCCCCCTTCTCTCTCTCTCTCTCTCATCTTCTCTCAAAAACAATAAAATAAATCTTTAAAAATAAAGTAGTAATCTAGCTAACTGCAAGCTTTTTTGTTTTGTTTTTCATTTGAAGAGTCAGCACGTTTCTCAGCTGTCTGACATGGCATGATACTACAGCACTCCTTAAGTGTAGGGAATGGAACGGTTTAGTTTGGGTTCTAAAGCTATACCGTATGAAACTGAGTCTCATCTCTAACACTATTAGCTATTGTGACCTGGGCAAGTAACTTTTCCTCTCTAAGATTCAACTTCATAATTGATTAAACAGGAGAAATATTGTTAAGGTGATAACAAAATGAGACAATATAAGAAGCCATTGGATTTGGCACAGTGGAACTGACTAGATCTGATAAAATGAACCATAGAACATATGAAGACAATTCCCCTCTGGTGAAATAAATGGATTCATTTATCAATTTTGATACATGGCTTGCCTGGCTTTGATTATGAGTTGAGAACTTATTAGATGCAAGGGGAGAATTAACCTCCTGTACAACAGACTGTCATTCCCGAGATGAAATCACTGTGGTTTATGTGAAGCCATTTAATTTCTTAGAGCATCTTTCTTTTATTTTAAAAAGCAACTTTCAAAACTCTGGGATTGCTTCCAATGAAGCAATTATTTTGATTTCCCAGAATTAGTTTCTTATTTCCAACCAAAAACATTTGTTTTTAACCCATCTTCTCCTTGCACGTCTTCCTGGTCCAGAATATAGGAAATTTACTACAGATATTGCTTTATTTCATTAGGGAATAAGCATCTTGCTGACCCATGGTTTGACAAGCCACTTGGAATAATTTCAGAGGGAGAAAAATAACATTTATAAGAAAGAATGTGGTTCTCAAATACCATGAATATTCAATTAAGACTTGATGACATTTAAAGTAATTATGTAATAATATCAACCACTATGCCCACAGATGATGTCTTAAGTCAAAAAAACTTATGGCCAGTACTATGCAGTCAAATGACCAGGAATGTTACAATCATAGTCTTAGATCTGAATCCTAGCTTTACTGTTGGTAGAGTCAACCTGTAAAAATTTCCTCACTTCTTTTTCTCTTGATAGTCTCTATTTCCAACTGACAAGGAATTATCATTTTATTAGCATGAATTTTAGCAATTTGTATTCCTTTCTTTTTCCTCCTACCTTTCCAGCAGGATCTTCTGACCCAATAACCTGTCATAACTAAGTCAGAGTGCTTAGTATGGCCCATTTCATTCATTCATTCATTCATTCAATCAATCAATCATGCTTTCCTTCATTGAGCAAATAATTACTGAGTGATACTATTTTCATGTCCTCTAGTAGCTGCTGAGGATTTAGAGGATTA
>PVKE010009212.1:0-45415 GCA_004027555.1 Craseonycteris thonglongyai | reverse complement strand
ACACACACACACACACACACACACACACACACACACACACACACACACAGATAGAGATACAGAGACAGAGAACTGAACTGGCGGAACTCCCCAGTTCAGCATATAGATCTGCATGGGCCGGGGCCGGGATTCAATCCTGGGTCCCCGGCACTGCAAAGTGAGCGCTTAACCCACTGAGCCATCCCGGCTTCCCCTATGCTCTTTTTAATTCCAGTTGTGTTGTAATTATTGGGAGGCAATTTCCTATTTGACAAGTGCTAATAGTACACACTGCAACCAAGGGTGTCTTATTCAGCAGTGGTTCTCTAACCTTTTTGACACTAGGGACCGGTTTTGTGGAAGACAGTTTTTTCACAGATAAGGGTGGGGGGTGGTAGTGGGGGGGACAGCATAGGAAAAAGGCACAGATGGAAGTGGTAAATAAAATAATGGGTGGGACACGCATTGACTAAAGTAAGTGTTGGATTCTGAGTTAGAGCCTGCCACCAGGTGCAGCTGCACAATTGAAGTACATCAACTCACTTGCTACTATAAAGCCTGCCAACAGATGCATCTTAATTGTCACTCACCATTCCATGATGGGGTTTTGATGTGAGTCTGCAAGCAATTGATTTATTATGGTCTCTGTGCAGTCAAACCTCTCTACTATCGTTAATCTGAATTCATAGCCTCTCCCCGGTACTAGCACCACTGCTTCAGCTCCACCTCAGATCATTAGGCATTAGATTCTCATAAGGAGCACACAACCAAATCCCTTGAATGTGCAGTTCCCAGTAGGGTTCATGCTCCTTTGAGAATCTCATGTTGCAGCTGATCTGACAATAGGTGGAGCTGGGGAGAAGCTATAAGTATTGATGAAGCTTAGCTTGCTCACCTGCCACTCACCTCCTGCTGAGCAACCTGGTTCCTAACAGCCCATGGACCAGTACTAGTCCATGGCCCAGAGTTGGGGGACCTCTGTTCTTCACAACCTAACAATCCAGCAGTGGAGATCCCTGCCTTCCTGTGCTCTTCCGTGGGCTAAGCCGTGGAAAGCATGTCAAATGCAAATCCAATCTGTTTTCCCCATTCCTAGTGGCTTCCTGTGTTTATAAAATTTCAGAAAGGGGAATTCATCTTACAGCTACGTTAGATGATTTTTTTTTTGGATGTCATTTAGTCACCTCTTACTCCCCTCCAACTGTCATCCCCAATTGTAAAATAACAGTGATACCTTCCTTGCTCCAGCCAGGCCTTTAGGATAAAATGAATTATCCCTTGTGAAAGTGCTTTGTAGTCAAATAGTGCATGGCATGACTGTTCTTCAGATCAGAAGAGAAGTTGACTGACTGCTAAATAAGGCTTCAATGAGATTAAAGCATTTGTTCATCATTCCCCTGCAAAACATAACAATAATGGTGAGAGGAGCATTGTCAGTATAAAGGATAAAAGTGATCCCACCCCATGTCTTAAATTCAGATTAACTCTCGCACCCCCAGTAATTCAAGGAGGACCCTGAACACAGGCCACACTGTGCACGAGGGGACACTGCCTACTGACACCCGCTGGCCAGCTGCATCAGAGCGTTTGGTTTTCCTTCTTGGAGTCACTGCAGACTGCTCTCCTGGGCATTTCCTTCACAATCCCAAATAGCAATTGTTGAGACATACATTTCCTACATTTAGGAAAAACTTTGACATTTCTCTTTGGCCACATTTCTGTTCTTTTCTGTCAGTGTTCTTGTTAGTTCATTTTTTTCAGTCTCTCTGTCACAGGAATATTATTTTCCTACAGAAAATCTCCACATGTAAAAAACAAAAGCAAACAAAAACAGAGGCTGCACTTAACCTCAGACTCCAATATGGAAATTTGAGATTTGGTTCATGAGGAGCCCTTGCTCTTTGTCTTTATTAATTTCTTTTGTTTAGCAGTGAGACAATAACAGCCAGTACCCAGGTGCCCAGTTTATTAAGCTTGTTATCTCATAGAGTCATAAGAACATACCACCTTATCTAATTCTTAAAATGAATATGCTGATAATTAGAAGCCCAGAGCTTGTTCCAAGTGATGGTTAATGGAAGCAGAACAATTAGCAGAACAGGGTTTCACTGCACTTAAATTATGGAATAAGTAAGAATTTCTTCAGCAAAGAACTTCACAATCCTCTTTATTAGTTAATCTTTGTGTGAAACAGGGAAGGATGAGTACCATATCACTACTAGGATTTCTCTGAGAATCAAAAAAGGTGTGGTTTGGAATCAAGTTTTGTAAACTCTTTGTTGAAGCCACATGGGAGAAGAAAGTGGTATATAAATCAACTCTTAGTAAATCAATGTAAAAAAGTGGGTCACTGTTGTTCTCATCTATTTTTAGGAAAGGACATTGAGACTAGGGTGATGCAGGTGAGTTATTCTAATAGCTTTATTGAGAAGCATCTCTCTCCCCAATTTCTGACTTCTGATTAAGCACAATTAAGTTCATAACAAACTGTGGCCCAGAACTGACTGCAGCATTGTTCTGGAAACACTAAATACTACCTTGAGCAGGCTAGGAGCAGACTACCTGGACTTGAATCGCAGCTCAGCCACTTACAAGTCACATGACTTTGGGTGATTTAACCTCTCAGTGCCTCAGTTTCTTCATCTTTAAAATGGAGTTACATCATCTGTCCTATAGAGGGTGGCCCAAAAGTAGATATACAGTACAGTTTATTTGAATTTTATTACATTGTTTATTATGTTTACATTTGTATAATACTGTTCAATCTTGTAAGTGCTTGAAATGTCTTCCATCAACATTGCAACATTCCTTGAACCTGTCTAGTACACTGTGGCACATAGTACAGCACAGATTTCATTCTGCTGTGATGAATTTCATTGATTCAATTATATACCTACTCTTGGACCTCCCTGTAAAATGGTCATGAGATTTAAATACGTGACACTGATGATTGGCATGCAGAAGTATTTAATAAGTATTAGCTATTACTATGAAATACAATGCAACCATTAAAAATAAAATACTATGGACTAAAGGATATCTGAGGAGGGGAAGCCAGGATGTCTCAGTGGTTTGAGACATTGCTTTGTGGCCCCAGGGACCGAGGATCAAATCCCATCCCCTGCCTGCGCAGACCCATATGCTGAACTGGGGTGTGCTTCCCCTGCGAGAGGCCCCCACTTCAATCCTCGTCCCCTGGTTCAGCCCCTGGCTTGAGGGGTTGTGCCTCCCATGTGGGAGGACCCTAGCCCAATTCCTGCCCCCTGCCCACCTGTGTGGAATGAAGCCGTGTCGAGAGCTGACAGTGTGCAACTGTGGAGACTGCTCTGGGCCCTCCCCCTTCTCTCTGTCTCTCTCTGTCTCTGTCTTTCTCTGTCTCTGTCAAAAATAATAAAATAAATCTTTAATAAAAAAGAATATCTGAGGAGATATTCTTTATAATTGCTTGAAATATATTGTTAGATTAAGAAAACAGAAGACAAAACATTATACAAAGTGAAAAATTCCTAAATTAAAAGTATGTACAGAAGAAATATATATATAAATGTTGAAATACTGCAAGAATGCATAGAAAATGTTATCAGAACTTATCTCTGTACAGTGAGATTGTCAGTGGTATTTTAAATTTGTTAAGCTCTATATTTTTTAAGTTTTTTCTAACATATAGTATATTTTTATAGTAAAACAAAATTTATTCAAAAAACTATTTCTGTCATACTATAAGAAATTTCTGATGACACCCAACATTTCAGGGCTAGAAAACTCCTGCATCATGTAATTGAATACTTTTCATAAACCAGATGCTTTATTGCTAGAGAATTCTGTACCTTTGAATTACAAGAAACTATTTTAAACATGTGAACATTGGGTAGTATTTTGGCACACCTGACATTTTCATTAAAATATATTATTTAAGAAGAGTTTGTAGAATCTGTTTACATAATCTCCTAAATCATTGCAGTTAAGGCAAAATATACTAAAATGTACCACAGAAAAGTTCAATGTAAGTGGGTGAGGTGTGCAACGGACTTATGTAATGAACCCTGACTATCATCAAAATGCTATCAAGATAAAATTTTTTGTTTGAACTATTTAGATTTAGTAGTAAATAGAATAAAGTACAAGGAGTCTTTTTTACAGTCTAGACATAAACTTTCTTTTATATGCTGCTCTAATTAGCCACAAGGGTTCAAGAGTTCTTTAGGAATTTTAAAGAAGGACTTTACTATTCTACCCCACTCCCACTGCAAATTGTGAGGCTGTTTGGGCAAGGAGTGGCTTATCCCACTTTTAATTCTTGCAATTTTCTATTATTAATCTAGTAACTGAATCGTAATGTTTGTGCTTCAAAAGACAAATTATCTATTGCCTGCCTAGATAAGAATAAATGCCGGCAATATTGACAGAGGCTGCCTTTCTCTGAACTATTCTAGTCAATACACCTTTAACATGCAGGGGGTTGACACAGCCATTATTATCCATCTGCAGGGTGCTTTTGAATGAGCACCCACTAAATTTGTTGAAATTAGAGACACAAGTTAGAGTTTTTACGACATTCATTTTCTCTGTTGCCTGGAATATTTGTTCATAATAGTCTCCTAATTTTAAGTATTTTAAGCAAGAACATTCCCGTTTCTCCAACAAATCAATTTACCAGACCACAAAGCTTTGGGAAATTTTAAGAAAGGACAAGCAGAACACAGCTGAGAGAGGATATGGTTTAGCAGAAGACTCAAAGATTCATAACTTTTGCACTCTATGTGTTGAAGTTCCAGGAGATGGAGAAGAACAACAAAGAGATGCTAGAGGACCACCATTTGTGAAAAATCTCTCTTCTTCCCCTTCTTTTGAAAATAATCCACTGGTACCAAATAACGTACAATTCTGGGATTGGCTCAAGGCCCTTCAACCTTTAAAAGCAACTCTATTTAGGAGGATGCCAGGATAGTTTAGCAGTTGTGCACTTGCCTTGTAATCCTGAAGCCCAGGGTATGGTTCCCAGCCCTGGCCCATACAACCCCATATGCTGAACTGCGGTGCACCTGGTAACCGCCAGGATGGCTCAGCAGTGAAGGTTCTCACCTCCCATGCAAGAGGCCCCAGGTTTGTTTCCCAACCAATGCAGCCCCACATCCACCTGTGTGGAACGAAACCATGTCACCACTAATGATGCACAACTATGGAGACTGCACTGGGCCTTCTCCATTTCTCTCTTTCAAACAATAAAAAACAAATCTTAAAAAAAAAAAAAAAGCAATTCTACTTAGCCTTTTTATTACCCTTTTTGGAAAAACAGAGCAAAAATAAAGCTAACAAATAAAAGCAAACCATAAGTAGGTGAAACTTAAAAAAGAATGTTTATTGCCATGACTTAATATAATGGTTTAAAAATGTCCCTAAAAATATAGTATGTCTTTCGAGGAATCAAATTCCAGCCTGAGAACCAAAATAGTTTATTCATCCATTCTCCAAATATTATCAATATCTTACTCTATACTCAGTATTTCATAAAGCACTGGAATTCAGGGGGTGAGCAGGGAGGCCAAGTCCCTGTCTTCCAGGGCCTGGAGATAGACAAATAAAGGAACAAATTCTACAACTTCAGGTATGAAAAGTACTATGAAGAAAAGTAGGAATTTCAAATACTTGTGGCTATCTGTATTATTATTTGTTTTAGGCAACTGCACTGCTAGTGCCTAGTGTTCTCCTCCTTTCATTAGAGTCACACCTAATATTGGGTCCGTGGATACCCGAGAAAGTATTTTTGGAGATGGCACTAGTATCCTATGGCTGCTGTGACAAATTACCACAGATTGAATAAATGTTATCTCACAGTTATCTCACGTTGATTACTCACAGCTTCCAGGGGTCAGAATTCTGGGTAAGCTTGATTCGGTTCCCTGCGTAAGATTGCAAGCAGAAATCAAGGCTCTGCTTCTTACTGGGGACTCTGAAGGAGCGTGCACTTCCCAGCTCAGTCAGGTTGATGGCCAAATTCAGTTTCTTGCACTTATCAGACTGACGGCCCCCAATTTCCTTTTGGTGGACTGCAGTCCTTATTCTTTTCATGTGGCCCTCCAACAGCGATGGGTTGAGTTTTTTGCATGCCTAGAATCTGACTTCTGCTACTATGTCTCTGACTTTCTCTTCTGCCCTCAAGCCTGAGAAAACTCTGTGGTTAAGGGCTCATGTGATTATATTGAGTCCACCTGGATAATCGAGGCTAATTTCCCTGTCTTAAGGTCGGTCATCTTAATTACATTTGCAAAGTCCCCTTTTGCCATGTAACTTAACATATTCACAGGTTCCAAGGAATAGGACATGAGCATATTTGGGGAAGCCAGTCTGCCTATCAAAGATAAATTACAATGTTTCAAAGGAGGGCTTTTGTTTACTTGCCCCTAGGAAATGTATACGTAATGAGCATGAGCTCTTCTGTTTCTAGGATATTCATATGGCCAGGAGATTATATGATCTGTCTGCTCAAACAAGCCCCGACGCTCATTTACCTGTGTTATTCGCTCTTGTGAAACTGGAAACTGTGCATTTTCTCCGAGATGTCCTGGTTTTTAATGTAAGTTTACCTTACATGGGTCCCAAATCTCTGAAAACTCCAATGAACAATGCTGGGTGGTGGGATGTAGGAAGATGATGGTTCTGAATAAGGCGGGAGGCTTGAATGCTTTTGACAGAATGTCTCTTGCCAGCAGTTTACAATGAGATGGAAATGGATAGAATCGGACAACACCCTTGGACCACACTGGGATGTATTTGTGATTGGACTGATTGTGGCGGTGCTGATCTTCTTGCTTAGAAATCGCTATGGGTAGGATCTGGATCAAAGAAAAATGTGCTCATAAGAACCAGTTCACAGCAAGGTTGCCTTGCTATATAAAGAATGCCCTTGTTAAACTCAAGAGTCTGCTGCATACTTCCCACAGAGGCTTGTGATGGAAAATGGACAAAGCTTGAGACTTATCCTCTGAGATACCATTTCAGACTCTTTGCTTAGCCGAGGGGACCCCTCAAGGGGAGCTGGGGACTGGTCACCTAAGACTTCATTACAAACTTGCCATCTTGGTAATCTAGTTCTGAGTTTGAGATAAAGATCACCCATTTTCGTGTTACTATAACTACCTTTCAGGAGGACAAATGGGTGTCCTGGCTCCTACAGACTTACAGAGGTAGGGAGTAGGGGGAGTTCTGGGAGGGTAGGAACAGATCCTTTATAATCTGATACAGACAAGAACTACACACAGACCCTTTATTGTGTGGGAGTGATCCTGTGGAGCGCATCATAAATGCAATGAGCAGAAGCTCCTGTGGCATGCTATGCTGGGGGACTGCCTTGCTAACAGGCCTTCCATCAAAGTTCCATTAGAAACTGTGTGGCAAACACCGTCCCTGGGGATCTATCCAGCAATCCACCCCTTTCTTCCACCCCTCTTTGGAATCCTGTTCTTTCTGGGGAATCCCCTTTGGAGTACCCATAAAGAGAGATGGTACAGCCTCCTGTGAGAGAAACTAAAGGGTCCAGTTCTGTCTCTACACTGACAGGCAAAGTAGGGCCTGGACTGGGGGCAGGGTGGGCGAGGAGAGTTTAGGAGACCCATGACTCACATCAAGGGCTAGACTTGAATCTCAGCTCCACAACTCTTTAGCTATTTCACCTCTCTGAGCCTCAGTTTCCTGATCTGCAAAATGGGAAAAATAATACCTGCTTGAGAGAGCTGGCATGAGGATAAAATGAGGTAACATATAAAGGGACTGGCATCTAGAATAAACTCCATAAATGGTAACTTCTCATATTCTTCAAAAGCTCATGGCAAATTGGTTTGAATGTAGGGATGGCTGAGTTGATAACAACCTATAAGGTTTCAAGGCCCTGAATTCAGTTCTGTTGCCCAAATGCTGGGTGTTTTGGTCAAAAAAGATCCTACTTGACTGACTTGAAATCCAACTAAGAGATAAGAAGAGAGTTAATGAATAACATCAACCATAATCAGGATGCAGAATGAAATGGGGGAACCTTGCGTTTGGAACCAAACATACTGATTTTGAGGTCTGGCTCGGTCCCTTAGTAGCTCTATAATTATGGGCATAATTTCTCCAAGCCTCAGTTTTTCCTTCATAAAATGGGATTAATTTCTACTTCACTGAAGAATTGTGAAGCTTAAATAAGCCTAACTTCAAACGTGTTTTTTGAACATTGGACATACACGTTCCAGTCACAGCCATTTATTTGGCCACAAGCTAATCCTATCCTGTCTGAGGTCCAGCTGTTTAGAATTTCCTGGAAATAATCCCTGATTTACTAGAGAGCTCCAGTTCCAAAGGACCCAGACTAATTTATAGAAATGTACAAGAGCAGGCATCCAAATCTCACATCAGGGCCTAGTGGACAGGCCAGCCGTGTGAGTGTATCTCCTGGTTTCTGGAATGTGCAGGTCACAGACAAGGACTGGGCAATGAGGAAGGTGTGGAAGGCCAATTATGTAGGTGAATCCTGGCTCCCAAGTGTGGATGAAAAATGAACTCCTTAGTGGTAAAGCTTGTGAAGTCCCTGCAGTCAGGGATGAAAGGGAGACGCATTTTGTGGGCTTGCTGTGCAGAGCAGTACGGCTGCCTGACATGCAGGAGCTAGGGAGGCACGAGCTCTTAATTTTCCATTTCAGCTAATTGCTCCAAGAAAATGTGAGCAAAGCCTTGGAAGTATGAGCGGTTTGGTGTCTGAATCATTCAAATGCCCATTTCTGGGCCTTTTCTCTGGAGTTGCTGCTATAGCAGTCTCCATCTCCATGGATGGGCCCCTGGGGGCCCCTGGCCAGCTTCCTGATAACGAGCCTCCGGCCAGTGAGTCACTTCAACTTCCTGGTTATGACCGTCCCACCCCTTCACAGGCACACAGAGCCCCTGTTCTTTTTCCTGCTTCTGGTAGCTTCGAATAAAAACCAATAGCTCGTGGACTACAAGGAAACATTTTTTTTTTTTTAAGATTTATTTCCATTGTTTTTGACAGAGAGAGAGAGAGAGAGAGAGAGAGAGAGAGAGCGAGAGACACAGAGAGAGAGACAGAGACAGAGAAGGGGGAGGGCCCAGAACAGTCTCCATAGTTGCACATCATTGGTTTTTCCACATAGTTTCATTCCATAGGTGGTCACAGGGCTGCACAGGGCAGGAACTGGGCTGGGGTCTTCATCCCGGTGAGAACTGAACTGGGGGTACTCCCTAGATCAGCATATGGGTCAGCACGGCCGGGGCCCGGATTCCATCCTCGGTCCCCGGGGCTGCAAAGTGAGCGCTTAACCCACTGAGCCATCCGGGCTTCCCGAGGAAACATTTTTAAAAATCTGATTTTCTTTAGGAAATTTGAAGAAAATGTATATTTCCTCCCCCAATTCTTTATTAAAGTGGAGTAGCTGCGCAAGTCAGTACATTTTTTAAAAAATCGAGTAAATAATTTTTTTCCCCCTAGAGCAGAGGTCTATGGTTATTTTATGAGGAATTCTGTGCTTTCCCCCCAAGTCTTAAATGGTGGGTTTTAACAGGTATGAGTGGGAGTGGCTAGGGAAGGGTGAAAAGAAAAGAAAATCCTGAGGGAAGTGGATGAGATAGTACTGCTTGCTGTGGTCCCCTCTGGGAATCCCAGAAAGCCTAGAGAGGAGGGTACAGTGAGGCTGAGCACAGGAGAAAAGAATTCAATGGAAACCCACCATGTGCCAGATGGTTTTCTGTTTTCTTGTTCTGTCTACATAGTGAGGCCAGGAGGTAAATATAACCGTCTCTTTCACACAGGAGGAAACTGAGGCTGGGAGAAGCTAGTAACTTGTTAAAAAAAAAGATCACAACAATGTGATTACATAATAATGTAAAATGAAACTAGAACCTGAGTCCAGAACTGACTCCAAAATATGTTCTTTCCTCTGTATTACTTTTCCAGTTATCTCTTGCTGCTTAACAAACTACTCTGAAACTTATTGGCTTAAAATAAAACAGGTCATTTTATTGCATCTCAGAAACTTGAGTAGGGCATGGCTGTGTGATTCTTCTGTTACATGTGGCATCAACAGAGGTCACTTGTTGGTGTTCACCTTGTGAATGGGCTGTTCTAGAGAGCACAAGATAGTTTTATTCGCATCCCTGCCACTTGGAAGGCTGAGCTCAGCTATGAGTGTCAATCAGATGTGACCTCTTTAACAAGGCAGACAAATAGTAAATTGTATGTGGCAGCTCAAGGCTCCCAGAGAGAGTGCTCACAGAAACTCAAGCAAGACTGTGGTTCCTGAAGACCTAGCCTCAGACACGACTCCTGCCACATTTCTATCACTCAAGCATTAGGTTCCACCTCTCAGTGAGAGGAATAGCCAAGACTTTGCAGCCATGTTTAACCAACTATACATATACTGTTTCAAACTCTACCAAAGATTACATAAATTTCAGTACAATAATTGGCAGAAGAAAAATGTAGCCCAGACTCTGAGCTGCTTATCCTGCAAGACAAGGTCTGGACAGACTGGTCAGGTCCATGCCTGGCTGTCCTCCCATCTTACAGAGTGAGAAATTAACATGTCTAATTGGAGGGAAGAAAAGATGTCCCTTTCTCTTCTTCAGCTGTGCAGGCAAGTGCACGCAGACACATACACACACACAGCTGAAGAATGCTGGATTCTTTCTCTGCTCTGAGCTCAAGTGACATGAGCTAAGAGGTGCAGAGTCCCAGGATGATCGGGACTCTCCCCTGAGCACCCTAGATGCAGGCTACACTCTGTGTTACACCCAACATGCTCTCAGTGGGTGGGAGACCTACCTCTGACCGACCCTCTCCCCTCCTTCCCTTCCTCAGGCATCTTCCCTTCCCATCACCTCTGCCTCAGCCTCTGGAACTAAGGTCCTCTGGTGAGATGAGGCCTTCAGTATAGGTTGTTATCAGCATGCTCTATCCTACAGTTCAGCTGCCAGATGAGGAAAACAGGAAACTTCACATCCTTGGAATGGGAAGTGGGGAAAGCAGGCTTCGCTGTGGACTGGTCTCTAGATTGAAATGTATGAAAAAATCAGACATCTCTTTTGCACTGAGAAGGTCCTTGTCCTGTTAATGCACTTACTAAACCATATTATTCAAAAAGAATATCTGTTCCTCCCCAGTCCTAATAATCGGAGTTGTCCTACTCTTACTATATTTTAGCATTGGGAGTTGCCAGCTGGTGGTATGAAGTACAGGGGAAACCGTTTCAAACCATCAAACTATTCAGGTAAGTCTCCAAGAGTTATTAATTGGAGACTTATGGCCTAGAAAATCAATGGCTTTAAATTTATTTAATTTAATTTTAAATTGTATTTTATGCTATTTGAAAGTATATGATTAGAAAACACAGTCCCATTTTATCATAAATCTTTATAAGTTATCAAGTCATGAATATTATCTTTGTTCCATGTTCAGCAACTCCAATGAGCTTTACCTGAAAATGCTGCCAGGTTCTCCCATTACCTTGGACTGTTCCCCACATCATTTAGCAAAGAGAACACACTGATCCACAGCAAATGCACTGAGAATTTCCAAAGAGATTTTCTCCTAATAGAACCAAAGAGAAAGACAAGGGAAAAGCAGAGATGGACTGTAACAACATTCCATCGCCTTCTTCACCCTAACATTATAGAAAGTTCCAAAAGGACAATGGCTCCTGAGCAATTTAAGGCCGTCTTCATGTTAAGAAAACAGGTAGACTTGCAATCCTGAAACAGCTGTGGGGCCATGTGAGGCCTGGTTCCACCAAACCAGCCAGTTGAAGTAGTTGACTGCCTAGCTTGGCAAGCATACAGGCTCCAGGATGAATCTGAGTTGGGCCAAGTTTACATATCATCCAAAGATCTGAAACCAATCAGGAAGGAGTATGGATGCTATGGAAATGAAAGGGCCTTGTTTTGCAAAGTCTCAAATACATTTCAAATCTAAGTAATGTGACTATCTTTGTTTAGGTTCCCCCAGAAACTGCCCATGAGACAAAGATATGAGTGTTAGAAGTTTACTTGGTAAGGAATCTCAGGAAACACAGGTAGGGAAGTGAGGAAGTAAGACAGGGAAGGGAAGGAAGCCAGTGCAGAGTGCTTATCACACTCCTGAAGTTCAATTCTACTGGGGAGCACTTGTGTGCACCTCACTGTTACCCCACTCCAGGGACAAGGGGCTGAGATGTTGGTCCAGAAATCTCAGTAGTCATTGGTTGAGGGGTGGAGCCAGCAGAGAAAGAGAGTGCGGGCAGTTAGCATCCTTACTAGACCAGGAAAATAGTAAGGCCCCCAGGGATGGGGGCAGGGCACTGGCAGCACCTGCTGCAGGGATTAGGAGCTGCTTTCTGGGGCCTGCCACCTTCCATCCAACAAGGTACTGAGCTGAGCGCTCTGCCAAGAACCTGGAATATTATAATAAAAGGAGACCAACATGGTCTCTGCTCTCAGGAAGCTTGGAATGGGTAGTGTCAGAAAGATGATCCCACTGTTAAGGCACCACCACATGCCAAGTGTTTTCCTAGACTTAGTCCATTTCATGTTCCCAGACACTGAGAGGTGGGATTCTTCTTCCATCTTATAGACATGCCACACAATGATCTGATGACTTCTTCAAAATTGTATAACTATTAGCACAGGCTATGGAAAACCAGAATCATTATATTATGATTCTAGCCAATGAACACTGTCTGCTCTAAAGGAAATGCAGATGCTAACAGGGTAGATGGGTTAACCAAGGTAGGCAGTATGTTGAAAGAACTGAGTGCAGTAAGTAGGCTGCAGCCAGCCTGCCCTGATTCAGCCCGAGACTCCTCAGTGATGGGGAAGAGAGTGTGGGAAATGGTCGGTTTCTGCTGTTTCCTTCCCTCCCCGTTCCCCACCCCTCCCTAGCTCTGGCTCCTCCATGATTGAAGGGTGGGGGAGGGGCGATGAGAGGTGTGGCTTAAGGAATAGAAAAGATTATATTGATACTAAACCAGCAGGGAAGGAACCCTACAAAGGTGCCTGCCAAGCATGAAAGTTCACCATATTGACTCCCATGGAGCACTTTTGTGGCTTTCTTGGGGATTCCCTAGCTGAAAACCTATCTTTGTTTGGGGTCTTCTAAAAGCAGAGCCTGAGACAAGGATATGGGTATAGATAGTTCATTTGGGAGGTGATCCCAGGACTCTAAAGTGAAGGAGTAGGAAAAATTAAAAGTTATAAAGAGATACATTATTGAGGCCACTGCTGTAAGCAATGGGGGTTCCAGTCTACCAAGATCTGAAGTTTACAAACTACTTCCCAGAATTATCCATCTGAAAGATAATAGACTGGATACTTACCCACAAGCTCTGTTCTCTGTCACCTGTGAATTGCCCCAGGTGCATTAATTACCCTCTCACCCACTCTAGGCTGTTTCTCAGACGCTTTGGGGAAGTCTATCTAGTAGAAGACTAATGCCTTCCCCTTAATGTTGGGTAAAGTTAGCAGGAGTCTAAGGTAGTTGGGAGGGGAGCTCCACAGCTGCAGCTGAAATCAGCAGTGAGCAGAAGTATTTACTTCTTGCGTAAGGCCTCCTGAGCCCCAAAGCCTTGGTCACCCATCAGTCTATCCTCCAGATGTTCTCTCACAGGATTTCCTATCTGCGAGAGGCTGAATAATGAGATCCATGTCCTTATCCCAGAAAAGTGTGAATGTTAACTTTTTATGTCAAAAAAAAAAAAGTCTTTGCAGATAAGGAGAGTATCCTGGATTATTCAAGGCAGGGCTTAAATGCAATACAAGCATTAAGAAATGCAGAGGGAGGGGAAGCCGGGATGGCTCAGTGGGTTAAGCGCTCACTTTGCAGTGCCGGGGACCAGGGAGCGAATCCCGGCCCCAGCCCGTGCGGACCCATGTGCTGAACTGGGGAGTGCCCCCAGTTCAGTTCTCTCTCTGTCTCTGTATCTCTCTCTCTCTCTCAAAAACAAAACAAAAAAAAAAAAAAATTAAAAAAAAGAAATGCAGAGGGAGACCTGACATAGAAGGAGGCAATCCGACCATGGACACAGGCAGATTGGAGTGATATGGCCACAAGCAGCAGCCAGCAGAAGCTGGAAGAGGCAGAGCGTGGATACTCCCCTGGAGCCTCCAAAGGAAGTGTGGTCTGGCCAACGCCTCCAGAAACAAGAGGAAATAAACACCTGTTCTTTTAAGCAACCAATATCGTCATTTTTTTTTTTTTTTTAACAGTAGTCCTAGGGAATGAATACCCTCTCCATGGATAGCTCTAAGCTCCTTCCCTTCGTTTCTTTATCTGGTCCCTGAAAAACACATCTTGCCCCCGCCCTCTGTGAAAGTGCAGCCAGCTCTGCGAGCAGCCCAGTGTCTGTTGCTATCAGGCTCGCTCCTCCCACAAGGTACATGTCACACCCCACTCTACTGTATACCCCAGACTCCAGGGGTCACAGATCAAGTTCTCCAATTAGAGCCCCTCTCTTTTGGCTGAAGTTGGGAGGAGAGCTCCCTCTTTCCCTCCCTCAGAGGAGATGCAAGAGCCATCAGGAAATTCCCTGCAAGAAAATTTTGCCTCCACTGTCCTACTTTGACCCTTAAATACCTCAGCCGCCATCTTGTACCCCTTTGCAAGTCTGACTCAGGACATCTAGCCCCTCAGTTTATAAAGATGGCTCCTTTTGTTCCTTCTCAGCCTTTGGGCTTCAGCATAAATCAAGGCACCGAGTCCTGTTCTATGACCCAGAAATCCCTGTCTGACAGTTTTATTACTGAGCAGCGTGTTCTGGGCTGAGAAGAAATGAACGACTCCAACCTTAGGTGTGCCAGGAACTAAAGCAGTGGCCTCGGTCAAATCCCTTCACCTCTGTGGCTTCACTAGTACCCTTCTCAGGAAAATGAGAGGGTTAGAGCAGTCTACAATTCCAATGCCACAACACTGTCAGTGGTGTTGCACAGGTATGACTCTGGGGCTCAGATGGGACCCCCTTACCTGTGGTAGGTGAGAAAGGGCTCCTTCAGCCAACAGCTGGAGTTTATGCCCTGGCTAAAGGTTTATAGTGTAGGGGTGTAATGGTTTCATAAAAATAGTGTTTGCCAACTCTGTACCCCAACCACACAAAAAACACCTGAGGCGTCATAAAAGGAACTGAAGTTGTGGAGAGGAGAGACACGAACCTTGGATTTCACACTAGATTCTGCTCCATGTGAGGCTATAGGATTTCCCACCATGTCTGTCTTTCCTTCATTCCCCACTTTGCCAAACTGAACTCTTTTCCCCATGGAATATTTTGTTGGTATATGATTAATATAGAAAAACTGTTCACCTCCTCTAAGACACATCCTTTTTATAAGGTACCAACCCAAAGCAAAAATAAATGTGCCATTCTAACAATAGTTTGTTATTAACAAGAAAAAAAAATCATAAAACTAAAACAGTGATTCCACTAGAACTTGAGAGAAAAGTCATGAGCTGAGTATTTATTTCCAGAAGCATCATATAACTTAAGTTTAGTCTCCCAAACTGAACTCCAAATGCTTCTCCTCTCAGGGTCTGCCTCTGGGGAAACCCAAACTAAAACAATCTGAAGAAGGTACTGTCACATATTCCAGGTGAGGACATGCTGGTTCAAAGAACAGATCAGCATCCTTCCCAAGGTCACACTGCCAGTTAGTGGGAAGGTTTAGGGTCACACTCAGAGCCGTCCCCAAAGCCAGCGTTCTCTCTTCCCTTCTATCCACCCCCTCATGTTATCTATCAAATACAACTTTCAAAGTGATATCTATTATTTTTCATTTTTCCCACTAAAATATTAAGTTAAAATTTATATAAGCTTCTTTTGGAAAATCCTTTGTTTTTTAAAGATTTATTTATTGTTTTTGCAGAGAGAGAGCGAGAGAGAGAGAGAGATACAGTCAGAGACAGAGAGAAGGGGGAGGGCCCAGAACAGTCTCCATAGTTGCACATCATTGGGTTTTCCACATAGTTTCATTCCACAGGTGGGAGGGGCTGCACAGGGCAGGAATTGGGCCGGGGTCTCACCCTGGTGAGAACCGAACTGGGAGAACTCACCAGCTCAGCATATGGGTCCACACAGGTCAGGGCCAGGATTCGATCCTTGGTCCCCAGAGCATCAAAGTGAGCGCCCAACTCACCAAGCCATCTTGGCTTCCCCTAAATCCTTTTTTTCTATCATGTTTCAAAAGCATCCTAGAGAAAACCTTGCCAACATAAAAAATCCAAAAGGCATCATTAACTTGCCATGTTATTCATTGATGACTTAAAATAGAATGTGAAATCTTGATTGTGAAAAATCAATACTATTGACCAATACTACCAGGGGTGGACAAAAATGTATACATATTTTTAAAACAATAGTTTTTATATTTTTTTTGAGAGGGTGTGTAGGAGAGGGAGAGGGAGACAGAGAGAAGGGGGTAGGGCCCAGAGCAGTCTCCATAGTTGTACATCATTAGTTGTGACAGTTTCATTCCACACAGGTGGATGTGGGGCTGCACGGGTGGTCACCAAACCGGGGGCTTCCCAGTGAGGAGGCAAGAACCCTTGCTGCTGAGCCATCCCAGCAGTCACCAGCTGGGATTGTTCTCTGAGTTACATTAACTTTTCACATTGTCTGGTTTTCTCGCATTCTCGCTCCTTCCCCACTCTATGTAAACACACTTTCCAAAGTCTGCTCCTTCTGTAACGGACAGTGTATGTAGTAGATACCATCAGTGCCACACCATGACCCCCACTCCAGTTCTGAGCTCACCTGCACCTTCCCTGGGCAGTCAGTCATCTGTGGTTTCCCATCTCAAGGACCTGCACTGCTCTGCCTGAGGAAGCCCTCTGGTGTCAGGAACACTCTTGGCCACACAGGGTAGACCAACCAGATGGCCAGGGAGGAACAGAAATTCGTTTCCTTGCCCTTGCTGTGCTGATTCAGAGTACTTTCTAGAGTCTCTCAGAAGGTGCCCTGCAGGCCTGAGCTGTAGTGACCTGCTCATTAACACATTTTTTATTGGCTTTCCTCACTTTCACTTTCCATTCCCTCTCCAAATAAACTACTTGTATATATTCAAATTCTGTTTCAAGTGTGCTTTTGGGAAAACCCAAATCAAGAAAGAGTCTAAGGAAAAATCATGCTAAATATATCAGAAGACAAAGAGATAATAGCCAAGTTGGGAATAAAATCAATATCTATTTATAGATTATACACTTGCTGGGAGCAGGGCTCATTTTCTTTTCATGCACTACTTATTTTCAGTACCTAGCACTGCCCCTGCACATAATTGGTATCAAATGCTCATTAAAAAAAAAAAGATTTTATTGAAAGTGAGACAGAAAAGACGGGAGGACCCAGAGCAGCCTCCATAGTTGTACACCATTAATTTTGAGTTTCATTATACACAGGTGGATGTGGGGCCACACATGGTGAGAACAGAACTGGGGGCCTCCTGCATGGCAGGCGAGAAACTTCGCCACCATCCCAGCGGTTACCAGTTGCACCAAGGTTCAGCATATGGGTTTGTATCGGCTAGGGACAGGATTTGATCCCTGGACCTTGCAGTTGCAAGGCAAGCACTCAGCCTGTTGACCTATCCCAGCATCCTCTCAAATACTTTTTAAATGGGTGGATTAGTTAATTAATTAATGCATGAGGACTCCTAGCTCTCTTGTGAGCTTCTTCAAACTTTAAGATAACAAGTTATCCTAATTAATGCCAAGGAAAGGACCAGGATTATAAAAGAGAAATCTGAAATAATGTAATAATTTAAACAATCATATATAAGATTTGAATACATAGAAAAATATATCTTGTGTTTGAAAAGATGCCAAAATGTAGAGATGTTAATTTTCCCTAAATTAACCTTTAAATATAATGTATTCTTCATACAAATACCAACAGAAGGCTAAACTAGGACAATTATTTTCAAAGTTCTTAAGGAAAAATAAATACAGATGAATAACAAGGACAATTCTGGAAAGGGAAATAAGAGGACCATTGCTGAGTTATCTCTTAGTGACTGTTAATACTAAATAACACTTGATAACACTAAAATTTTGAAAGAGTGGAGGACAGACGGTTTATCCTTCTGGTATTCATTCATTCCCTCATTTATTCATGTTTCCCAAGAGCCCACTCAGTATAACCCACTTGCCACTGCATATAATTGCCTTTCATTAAGTAAAAACTGCTATGTGTAAGCACTTAGGACAGTTTCTGGTCCATTGTAAACACTCTGGGTTATCTGTTACTACCTTATTTCATTAATTCTGAAATACATCTTTTTTCAAATTTTAACATCTCCAAAATTAGGATACAATGCACAGTGAATAGCACACAGATTTGAAGAATCCTGTTACTGGTATTTATTGTTCTGCTCCATTTGACAGAAGGCTCCTTAGTGGCAGGGATGCCTTCATCATTATACCCCAGCACCTGGCACACTGGCTGGGACCTCACAGATGCCCAGTGAATTGATGGAACGATTGCAAAAAGGTACAAAGCCTTCTCTGAGGGCACCCCAGCCTTATCACACACAGACTGCATTATCTCCTCCGAACTCCTAAGGTACTTCAGCCAGACCTCTTTTCTGGCATATCTCATTTTCTACCTTGAGCTCTTGTCACCCTACACCAACGAAACAATGGGGCTCCTGTCTCATTTATCTGAGGATCACCATGCCCTATTTTGTACAGTGCCTTCACTGAATCTCAATCAAAATACTTTTGGTTGCAAGAACATACAAGGTCAGCACCTCTGTCGTCTCCAGTGAACCCAGCTGTGAGCACTATGAGGGCAGTGAGTAGATGCTTCTCATCTGTAGGTATCCAGTGCCTCGTATATAGTAAGTGCTTTCTTCCTCTCCAACACAAGCCTGTCATATGTGCACAACTCATGTTTTATAACCAACACAGCCGCAGAAGTCCTTTACCTGACTACAACAGAAGCAAGGTTAAAATGGAGTCTATTTGTGATTCTTAAGTTTTTTTCTCCACAGGAAAGCTGTTGTTTGGAGCAGGGTCTATAACTCTCCAGGTCAAGTTAGACCAGAATTTCTGAGAATGAGAACCAGGCAGTACTATCATCAGTTCTCAACTTGCAACCCAGGTTGAGGTTAAGGGCAAACTGCAACACAGAAATCTGCTCCGAACAGACTCAGTGTAAGGGGTGACTCTAGGTTTTTGCTAAGGACTCAATACCAAAGGCCTCTGCAATGGACAGCCACCCTAAAGAGTTCGACAAAGTTCACTGCCACAGCGTTCACAACTCCACCTCCTAAGTAGGGGAGGCGGGGCAGCTGGGCAGCTGGGCAGGGGTCATACAAATGACATGTGGTTACCATAGACCTCTGGACAAGATGGTGGAACAGCAGCCTTCCAAGCCTGTCTCTCTACCACCAGCTAGTGACCTCAGGCAAATCAGACCCTCTGTGGGACTCAGTTTACTTAACTGCAAAACAAGATTACCCTGATGTCTTACAGTTCAAAATTTTATAATTCCAATCTAGCCTCAGGGCAAAAATTAAGGTTGATAGCAGAAATGCGTTTTAAAATCTTTTCATGTATAGCAGAATATAATTATGTTTTAGGTTGTAAGATGTTTTAGCAATGGCTTGCAAGACAGGACCAACTGGCTTTTAAAAAGCCCTTCACTATTTCCACAGCATCATGTTCATCTGAGAGCCTGGTAGCAAGTGCACGGTGTCAATGGTCCATCCTGATAATGAGCTGTCAGCGACTCAGCAGCTAAGTCAGGAGGCGCCTGACTAAGGAAACTGTGAAGTTGTTTAGCTCACTGAATTCTCAAGGTCAGAGAGGTCTCAAATTCTCTGGTTTCTTTTTGGACTAGCCCCAGTCAGGCTTCCAGAAAATCGATCCTAATGTTCCTAGGAAATGAAATTTGAGGCCCACTAAATGTACCTTGGGATGTTAGTTCTATTTTGAGATATCACAGACTCAAACCTCAAGGTAAGAATATCTCAGGTCCAGTTTTCCCTGAGAACAAATGGAATATGGTAGTTTATGTTGATTTTACATATTTTTTAATAAGCAAGCTATATTCTATATTTAAAGGAACTCAGTATATCCTAGACACTCAACATTTTCCAAAGACAGCATATTAATTATCTATAGCTGTGTTAACAAATTAACTCCAAATATAGTGGCTTAAATATAACAAACATTTAATATCGCAGTTTCTGTAGATGAGAAATTTGGGAGTGGCTGATCTGGGTGGTTCTGACTCAGGATCTCTCCTGAAGGTGTTGCCAAGGTGTCAGCTGGGACCACAACGATCTGAAAGATGACTGAGGCTGAAGCATCTGCTTCCAGGATGGCACATCGCACAGCTGTGGCAGGTCCTCACCTCTAGCTCCGCTCCACTGTGATGCCTGTGAACCCTCATGACATGGCAGCTAGCTTTCCCAGAGTGAGTGATGGAGGAAGCAATGCCTTCCATTGCCACAAGTGGCACACCATCACTTCCACATTCTACCTGTTGAAAGGGTATCACTAAAGTCAGCCCATACTCAAAGAGGGGAAGCTCCAATTTTTAAAGAGAAGCATATCAAAGAATTTGTGGATTTTAAAACCACTAGACACCAAAGCATCACTTCCTTATTTGTTAACAACTTACCAGTGCCCACACCATTCCATTATTTTCTAATTCATTTTTTTTTAATTCTAGCAGGATAAGTATCTTTCCAATATCCAGACAGATAAAGTATAGCAACTTCTGGAAGGGCAGGTCTACTTATAAGTTTCTTATAGATAAATGTCACATTATTCATGATGACAATAATACAAAAAGTCTCATGACATCTCTTCTTAGGCAAGGGAGGCTAAAATCACTTACGAAGAAATGATAATAACTGTACCAAGTACTGTATCCTTCTTTTTCCAAGTTATCTATTAACTCATTTCTTTCTTATAAAAGCCAATCCATGGTAAAAATACTTCTATTCCATCCTTACTTAAGGGATACATACTGAGTATAAAAACCGTACCAGTACTTGTCCTCAATACAGACCATAATGTAAATGTTTCCACCTAGTGGATAAAAATGGTAGTAACAGGATTTGAAAAACACTTCATGTAATTTTTTACAATCATATCACATAATTGGTATCTATGGATAGCTTCCATCTCAACAAACCCTGCAAAAACTCTTCCTATAAAGCAAACAGTCTTTGTTTATAAATACAATTTTGATATATACTGCCACTTCTGGAGTTCTTCAGGCCAACAACCAGGAATACTGCTCAGAATCAGGAAATAATCCAGTCTCCCAGCAGTGTCCACACAGTGAAGCTATTAGACTGGCAGCTGAAACAGCAGAGAACTGAAGAGCCTGGCATATGGACCTCAATCCTCATTTGTTAAGGAAACCAACAAAGCTCGTACATTTTACTCCAAAGGACATTCTTCGCAGAACCTTGTTCCTCTTTCCCACCTTAAACACTACCTGTAGAAACCTTCCATTGTGAATTTTGATCTTACAGCAGATCAGAAGGGGAAGAAGTTACTCAAGAAAGTTCATTCTTGTCAAGTCACTGAGACTGACAACTGACAGCAAAAAAAACCACACTATTCTTGGGGCCAGTCAGTGTATGAACAAGCAATGCAGTACAACTTGAGATTATGACAATCAACATGGAGTTATAAAGAAATGATTATGCTCACACACTGTTTAAGAATGTAACATATTTTGGAAAGACTTTTTTTTTAAGTTTTATTGCTTGAAAAGATGAGTTCTTACTCATTTGAAAAACACAGGTATTCAGAAAAATTAATTTCCTGAGGGTTCCAAACAAAGCTTGATAGACACGTCAAGTAGATATTAACTTAAAAAAATTTTTTTTTTACTGCTGTCACTCATATTAAACAATTTTAAAGTGTCCTCAATTAGTTCTGTTAACTTTTCTTCCTTAATTTTTTTAAACCTTATTTTTGAGAAGCCCAGTGTAGACTCTTCCCAAGCCCCACCTTAAGGTCCACATATTCACCGTTGGCACAAAATAAATAAATGTAATTTTCTTGGTAAGAAACTTCAAAATTTACAGAAAGATAAAAAATGAAAAGTGCAAGTCTCCGTCTTTCTGCTTACCTCCTGCACCCGACAGACATTCAAACATGATGATAGAAGCAGACACACCTTGTTTCATTTCAGCCCCTTCCTCAGCAATAACCACTTGAGTTTTTTGTATGCATTCTTCAAAAACAAATATTAATGCCCATAAACACATGACCTTTTGAAAACACAGATAACATGGAATTTATCTGTTTCTAAGTCACCAATTTGCACAAAAAAACACCACAGGTTTTTTTTGTTGTTCCTTTCTCCCTTCAAATTCTGAAAATTAAGCTAAAAAAGAAAACTTTCCCAAATTTTACTTCCTACATATTTTTTAAAAAGATTTATTTTATTGTTTTCAATAGAGAGAGACAGAGAGAAGAGAGAGAGCCCAGAGCAGTCTCCAGAGTTGTACATTAGTTTTTCAATACAGTTTTGTTCCACAGGTAGGCGTGGGGCTCTGCAGAGCAGGAACCAGGCCAGGGGACTCCCATATGGGAGGCACACCTTCAAGAGCTGGGGGGCCTCCTACATGGGAAGCTTGCCGCGGTAAGAACCGAACTGGGGGCACAAGCCAGCTCATGGGCACAGCTTAGCATATGGGTCCGCACAGCTGAGGGCCAGGAGTCGATACTTGGACCCTGGGGATGCAAGACAAGCGCTCAACCCACTGAGCCAGCCTGGCATCCTCCCTATGCATTCTTTTCCTTTGTGTCAAAACCAAAACAGAAAAGCTACCAAGAGTATCCCAACTTCGAATGTTGATGAATTTCCTAACTGACGAGAGCAAGAATAGTAATTTTTCTCCAACAAAATTTTGGTATTTAACTGTAACTTAGTCTCTCAAAGAGTACATTTTTCACATAATTTAATTCAATTCAGTGTATGTGCAAAGCACTATTCTATCTGTACGGGTGAGACAAAACCAAACCCAGGAAGAGCTTGGCGCATGTATGGTAGGACGGAAGGCAGGTGGGAGAGAGAGGGAAGCAAATAATGTAATAACTTTCCTAAGGCTGAAGAGGCTGGGACCCTGCATGACTAAGGAAAGGACAACAAATTATGACCACTGATAGGTGAAATCAAACACAACATGCACTCCTGTGTGCTTTCTGACCTCCTCCCTGCTTCCTTCTTATATTCTTATCACCACCTTCTCCACTCCACCCCCATCCAGCTACAATAAGCTGTTTGAGCTTGACTGCTTCCAAATAATTTTGATCACTACTAGATGGCAATGGGACAGTAAACTTGTATTAGAATAATAGAGCCAAGGGCTGAAATGACAAAGTCAAATAAACAGCACTTTTCATCACTGTGCAGACACTCTTACAAGTGATTTTGCCTCCTTAATTGTTTAAAAAATGGGGGATGCCAAGGTGGCTCAGACGGTTGAGTGCTTATCTTACATCCCTGAGGTCCGAGGATCGAATCCTGGCCCTAGCCCATTTGGACCTATATGCTAAGCTGGGGTGTACCCCCAGTTTGGTTCTTGTCGGGGCAAGCTTCCCATGTAGGAGGCTCCCAGTTCGGCTCCCACCCCAGGTGAGCTTCCCATGTAGGAGCCCCTGGTTTGGCCCCCAGCTTGTAGGGCGTGCCTCCCATACAGGAGATCTCTGGCCTGGCTTCTGCCCTGTGTGGCCCTGCACCCACCTGTGGAATAAAACAATATTGAAAACTAATGACATACAACTATGGAGACTGTTCTGGGCCCTCCCCCTTCTCACTGTCCTCAATCTATAGAAAACAATAAAAATAATAATTATTTTTAAAATGTTCTCTTCTTACCTTGAGTGGGGCTGTGAGGGCCCCACCCAGATCATGGCGGTAAAAAGAAATGATTAGAATTCTGATGCTTTAAAAAAAAGGAAGGAATCAATAGCAATACATTCTTCTAAAGCACAAAACTATGTAGCAGCTCTGGAGAGGTACATAAACCTCTTTTCTGTCTTCATGACAAAAAAACAACAGTGTTACAAATAATTTTGGTTTAACTATCAAGTAGTCATTATAAAAAGTCTATGCTTTTTTTCTAAGAGCCAGAACTCTATAGAGAATCCACCAACTTGTTCTTTTGCTCATCTTCATCGCTATGATCCTCTTAAAGAAATAACAAAATGATCAGAAGGAGAAAAGGATACAAAATTGTCAGCATGTGAAATTTTTTTCCATTAAGTAAGTGATTTATATATGTGAACATATCTGTGGATTTTTCACAGAAATATATTCTTGCTTTGGGGCTGCACCTACAAATAAGGCCCTCAAATCACAAGATAGCAGTATCTATATGAAAACAGAAACCACGTGAAACTGAAATGGTGGTTACTGAATACACCGTAGTATTAGGTTATTAATTATTAGAAAAGTCTATAGTAAATAACTAATATATTGCTTCTTGCTTCAAAATGTAATAATTTTAGATGTGAAAGTTACCCACCTCTGATGAAAATTCTAGACTACATTAACATTGAACAAAATATTTATTTTGATTCTTTCCCCTGTGACATAAGATTATTTACTTTTCCTAGCTCTCCAAATGACATAGTTGCCGAACCTCTTTCTGCTGGTCTTGCCTGAAAATAAGATAAATAAGAAATTATAAATAGATAAATATATAGTACTAATTAAACCTCTAATGCTGAATTATCTTTAAAAAATCCCCCACCCTAAGTAAATAAACAATAAAAGGCAAATGGAAACATGAACCCAAGAAGAAAAGTGATTTATCTTAATAATGTTACCTGTGAATCATGATATTTCCATCCTATCATATAATAAATCTGATATGTGGCAGGTACTGAACCATCCTCATTTCTGTACATTTCTGTAAAGACAAATAATGGTTAAAGTCTGAAAACATGCAAGTAGGAAAAATAATCTGCTCAATGTCCTCCAAAGAGAAATGGATATTAGGATACTCCCAGGATTCTGAGAATGCCTCATGTGAAAAATTCTCAACATTGCAACATTGAGAAGCTGACAGTACAGAAATAGTAAGGACTGCTTGGAAAAGGGATATGGGACTACAGGATCTGTGCTTTGAAAGGAAAAGACAAGAAACCTGATGGTGCCTTAACAGGAAAGAAACAAACACTGTCAGTTTTGAGGGATAAGCATGATAGGGCCCAGTTCCTCAGAGAGGCATGTGTGGAAGGACGTCAGTTCCTTACCTCTGTACACGGCTGCAGCGGCCAGCATTGTGTCTCGGTGCAGTAGAGGCTTTCTAGTCCACGCACAGTTACTCTCACCCATACCTAAAAATACACTACAGGCAGTTTTAGATAATACAGCAAATACCGAGCAGCTCAATCAATACTACGGATTTAACCTGTGTCATCCAACATTATCTCAGTCTCCAATAGTCGTGTATTATAAAATAATCTCATTTTGTTCTCATATTGTAGCTAGGATTTAGTGACTCTAAGGCAAAACTACCTGCAGCTTCTAGACAAGTGAAGAAGTCAAATTTCAGGAGGCAAGCCCCATAAGCACTCTTTACTTGCCACCAATGGTCTAACATAAGTCAGCTGGGCAAAAGCAAAGTAACTGGCCCTCTAGGTGAGTCATTAGGAGTTGGCAAGTACGTTTCCAAGGATGCCACATTGAATCCCTTCTTAGCTGCTGGAATGCCTCATTCCTTCTAAGCCATAAATATAAATGAAACCTGGAGGAGGGCTTTAAGACACATTAGATAGCATCAAAGCTATGGTATGTACTCAGATTTTACAATACTTCACTAATCCCAGATTAGTAGAAAATTATGTGCATTCTTTTTAGGGGCACTTTTCTTAGTATTTTAAAATTTATTTTTAGATTTCTTCAAATAGATAACTAAATGCAAGGGTTAATATTATTCTATTGTTCATTAAAAATCAGTGTTATATATTTCATTTTTCTTTACACATATACTTAAACAAAATGACTTTGAAAGCCCACTTTTAAATCAGTCCTCAAAATTAAGAGAATTTTAAAAGTAAAAGTCCTTCATATTTATTCTCTAGACATGATCAAAAATCAGTTTCTTAGTTTTGTTTCTCTACTTTTACAAAAGAAACCAATAAACTTCCCAATATCACTGTTCTTTAGTACTTAAAAAATAATACTCTTTTAAGTTTTCAATGGCTTTATTGAAAAAAATGAACCAATCAGCTGTAAGAAGTAAACCTTTTTCTTCTCTTCAATCCCAAAAGGTTCCTATTATTCCCTAAAATAACAAATCTCTGGTACTAAAAGCAACTTCCCACACCCCGTGAGTGTAACAGCCCCCATTCATGAAGAATAATAGACATATAAACGAGTAGATTAATCATCATGAAGAAAAATGTGATCTTATTCTTGCTGTCATGAAGCAGGTTAGACCAACAGATCTTTGACCAACTGCTCTGGATCTTTAAGGAGGCCAGACTAGATGATTTCTAAAGTCTTCTAATACTAGCATTTTAAACCTATTATGTAACCTAATTAAAAAACATTCTCTTACATAGTGAGTATTAACTATATTAAGAGGCTAGAGGTGAACTACGACTTACTGATGTTGGCTCCGGTGCCTCCATTTCTGTTTAACTTCCTATTGCCATAACTGACTTACATTAGATAACAGGCAACACCAGTGGAAAACAGGTTTCATTTTAAATGTAACTAGCTAATGCATTTCTATGAAATCTCATATAAAATGCTTTCTGAATAATTGTTACGAGGATAAACTGATTTAAGGTTTTTAAGCATAACGCTCTTTCTGAAGGTTTGACCTAGGTGGGACCTAGGCATATGCTCTTTCTGATACTAAACTTCAAATGCACCACCATCTAGCATCGTTAGTAACTGCGAGACTAGCGCAGGCCCTGCATCCCTCATAGGGGAGGTGCACGGCCATAGTGAATGTCCCTTCTTCTTGCAGAAGTTCTGTGATGTGGCACAGAAAGTCTAGACTCTGGGATCACAATTATAGTTCTGACCCTTACGTAAACTGGGGCAAAGTCATATACCCTCTATTACACTTAGTTTTGTCATTGTCAAAATGGAATAACACTCATCATGCGTCCTGGTAGACCTTTACTGAAGACCACCTAAGAAACACATCTGGGGACTTCTGACCAGCTCTGGGTTTGGGGATAACTAAAGAATCTGGAAAGCAGGCAACTGCTTAAGACTTTTACAGTGTTTTTAAGGTCAAGTTCAATAGCATATAAAACATCTAATTTATTATGGTTTACTAGAAATAATACTGAGTATTATCTTAAAAAATAATAACTGAACTTACCTTAAAACTACTGTGAAAGCCTCCAAAACTTTTTGTGCATTCATCACTGACATACAACTTGTTTTGTAAAATTAGGTCAATATGCTCGACTTTTTTCTGTGAATTAATAATAATGGCAGCTTAAATGAGAAATATCACAACGATCAAGAAGAAAAGGGTAATACAATGAAAATAACAAAAACCAATTTGAAGGCAACATCATCCTCCAGCCTGCAAGACTGCACACCTGGAGGTCTCAAAAGCTCCTCCCCTCCTGATGCATCCCCTGACCACTCTTCTTTCCATCTGAGCTGCCTCTGACCTTATCACCAGTAGAATGATTGAGATTTTAGGATCTGAGTCAGGCTGCTATACTAGGTTTAAATCCTGGCTCTATCATTTACTAAATACATCACCTTGAGCGAGTTATGTCTCTCTGTGCCTCAATTTCCTCATGCACAACAAGAAGTTAACTATGTGAGCTCTAGTCTTACCTTCCTCATAAAATATGCTCATGAACAACACTGGACGATGAGTTTTCTCACACACTAATCTGACTGTCTCTTCTCTGTGCAAAATGCTTCCAAGACACTACTAGGCTCAACTGATAAAATCTAGAAACCTCTGAGGAGCAATGCTGCATCGTTTTCACCTCCCCATTTTACATGTTTCATACTAAATTGCTGTACAGTTCCTTAACTAGGAAAGTGAAGGAAGTATGTATCCTCTTACATCTCTATAATTTTACACAGGAGGAAGCTGGGATGGCTTAGCGGGTTAAGCGCTCGCTTTGCAGCCCTGGAGACCAGGATCGAATCCTGGCTCCGGCCCATGTGGACCCATATGCTGAGCTGGGGTGTGCCCCCAGTTCAGTTCTTGCTGGGGCCGATGTGGGAGGCTTCCTGCCCTGCGCAGCCCCGCGCCCACCTGTGGAGTGAAACTATATGGAAAACTAATGCTGTCAACTATGGAGACTGCTCTGGGCCCTCCCCCTTCTCTCTGTCTCTATCTGTCTCTCTGTCTGTCAAAAACCAATAAAAATAAATCTTTAAAAAAAAAATTTTTTTTTTACACAGGTCAGTTTCTTGGCCTGAAATGCAATGCTAACCGCCCCCCTCCCCCACCCCCACCCGAGAACCAGCACCCACTCCCCTTCCTTCTCATGGAAAATTTATTTTAGCTTACATGCTGCCTATCTGCAAAAGCATTCCTGACTCCCTAAGCAGATTTAGGGGCTTTGTGTTTCTCCCTGTACTTCAAAAAACAATGATCCCATTTTACAGTTAAATGCACATTCTGTCTATGTCTGTCTCTATGCGTCTCTGTACTAAAGCATAAGTTCCCTGAGGTCAGGAACTAGAAGTACGTATTTTGACCACTGGCTCAGTGATTGGCACATGGTAGATGCTTAATAAATGGTAAGTGAATGAATATGAAATCAACCACTTAATGCTTACACCTACTTTGTTAAATATTACTTTTACAAATTCTCTCTAGATAATTCCTCTTAATCCTCTTAAGGATAAGAAACATCTAACACTAAAATACACAATTTGTTTAAAAGGCTTTATAGTAAAAATAAGAGAAGCATTGGCAAAGCCTTTTATAGGTAAATAAAAGGCAATAGTTCCTCAAACTAATAACCAATTTAAAACCCAGGTTATCAAAGGAGAGGGGACATGAGGCAACCTTCTGGGGGCTGGAAATATTCTATACCTTCATTTGAAAAATGGTTAAAAATATAAGCAGCTGTACATTTAAGATTAGTGCAATTTACTGAGTGTTTATTTAACTTCAATGAAAGAAAACATACACACAAATCAAGTATGCAGTATAGGACTCTGAATTCAAATCATAACTCCAGATTCAGTGTGACCATGAACAAGATACTTCTCGATGTCTCAATTTGCTCATCTGTAAATATAGGACATTAGGAAGTCTCATAGAATTACACCTGACACAAAGTAAGCACTGCATTTTTAAATCAGTCGGTAGCAATCTCTTCCAACTGATAGGTCTGATTTCTAGTCTCTCTTTTCTTTCTTGAGAGAATAGTAGATGTTTGCTGTCCTTGCCTTCCACTGAGTTCTCACCCTGCTCCTATTACTTCTACTCCTATCACTCCAACAAAAGAGCTCTCAACACAGTCACCATAACCTTGTTCCTAAATCTAATGGACTTTCTTTTCTGTCCATACCTCGCTCCCCAGTAGCATTTGATGATGCTTTTGAACGCTCCCTCTGATTTAAACATTTTTGGTTCCCTTTGTTTTGAACTTCCCGTTAGGTTAGATAATACTATGCTTTTCTGTTGTTTCTCCTTAACACTTTTCTAGCTAATCTTTTCTTAGTTTCTTTGTAGGCTCATCCTTTCATGCAGTCACTATATATTAGGTTCCTAAAGACTCAGTACCCAGCCACTATCTCTTCTTACTCACTCCAGGCTTTCACTCTAAGCAACTGTTTCAAATACCACCTACTCATAAAAGCATTGCAATTTTTTAACCAGGCCAGTTGCCTTCTCAAAGCTACACACCCACCTACCCAACTGCCTACATGATATCTCCTCTTAGTTATTGCAAAAACACTTCAAACCCAACATACACAAATGTGAATTCAACAACTGTCCCTGTTCCTACTTGCTCTTCTACTGTTCCCTCTATCAACAAAGGGCAACATCTATCTTGTTAGTGAGCTAGAAAATCAGCAGGTATGTTTGAAACATCTCTCTCCTTCATCAGCCCACATGTAATCTACCAGGATGAACTGTCAAATTTACCTCCTAAATATCTCTAGACTCCATATACTTCTCTTTGTCTTTACTGCCACCACCACCTTAGTCCAAACTACCATCATTTTTCAAAGAGCTTTACTGCAATATGTCTCCCTACTAGTTTATCTGCCAATCCATTCTTTTCAAAACACAAATTTGATATTTGAACCCCCTTCCCTATCCCATGAAAATGCCTCAAAGGGCATTCTAAAATAAAGATAAATGATCTTAACAAGGGCTGTAAGACCCTATTGCAAGACCACTGGCCTCCATTTACTTAACCAATTTAATCATTTAACTCTTCTTTTTACTTCCTGTACTATAGCCCAAATGCCTTTCTTTCAGTTCTTACCAGGCTCTTTCTTGCAACAGGGCCTTTACACACGCTATTTTCCTCCCCTCTTCACCCAGTTAACTCATCTTCATTTTTTTGGAGCACAGTCATCACTTCTTCAGTCAAGACTTTGTTGACTCAGACCAGTACCTATTCCCTTGACAAACCCCAATCCTACCTTCATCCAACTTCCTGCTTTCTTGTACCTGGACCTGAGTTCCTAACTATTGCTGGAGAAAGTTCCTGGTATGTTCTATCATTCTCTGATGCACACATCAAGGAAGTCCTGCCATCTTTTTACACGCAATCAGCACTATTTACCTCTACTTCATAGCACTTAACACATTCTGACTTAACATGTACCTTTGTGGCAGGTACTTGATGTTTGCTTCATTCATTTTGTTATAAGCTCCATGAAGACAGCCTGCTCTCTCTTCACCAATGTATCCTAATACCCGAGCCCAAAACTTGCCAGAGTTCTCTCTCAAAATATGACTCTCAGGGACACTGAGATACAAAAATTGAGCACTTGCCTTGCAACCGTGAGGACCCCAGCCCACGCAAACCCATATGCTGAACTGCAGCACAACTGGTAACCACCAGGATGGCGACAAAGGTTTTCGCCTCCCTTGTGGAAGGTCCCCAGTTTGGTTCCTGCCCTGCACAGCCCCATATCCACCTGTGTGGAATGAAACCATTTCACAACTAATGATGTACAAATATGAAGACTGCTCTGGGCCCACCCCTTCTCTCTCTCTCACTTCTCTCAAACAACAAAATAAATCTTTTAAAAAATATGACTCTCAAATGGAATCTGAAAATGCTTTAAAGTGCCTTACCTTGTAAATCTTCCATCAGTTCAAACATTCCAGGATAGTTAACTTGAATTTCATCAGTGTCCTATTTGTAAAGAAAAAGAAATATTTGCTTGACACTCATTACAAAAAAATCCAGATTTGAAAAAAGCCCAGAAATTACGCAGACCAATCTCTCAAGGTAAGCAGGAATCTTCTTTACAATATTCTCCACAGATGTCATTTGGCTTATGCTTTGTTTATGAAGATTTTAAATCACAGAATAAATATTCACCATTTTAAGAGAACTCTTCCTAAAAATCCATCAACTGGTCCTACTTCTCTCCCTAGGAGCAACACAGAGTAAATCTATTCTGTACTCTAAAAAACCCGTACCTTCTTCTTCAAGCCTAAAAACTCTTCTAGGATACTACAGGAGAGCAGAATTTTCCCACCCCAAAATATGTGTCTTTGGAATAAGAATTAATTTAGGCTGATTATTTTTAAGACACAATTGTCTCAGGAAGAATTTTTACCCTGAACTCTCTGAAAAATTTTAGGTTATTGCCAGACATCTACAAAGAATGGGCTAGGTGTGATAGTGGTAATTCAGCAGGACTTAAAGAACAAAAACCTTTCTGTGTCCCACTGTCTCCGAGTGGCATAGCTACCGTAACATTTGTTTACCAAACATTTCCTTTTCATCTCCATGTAACTTGCCTTCCTCCCCTTTTAAGTCCCAGAATTCTATCCCTTCTCCTAAGTTAATAATGACATATAAGCCCAATTGCCTGACTCTCTGTAAATCCTCATATTAAGGAACTCAGTATGTAAAAAATTCAATTTCATTTTTTTCTATTAATCTGTCTCATGTCAATTTCTTAGACCAGCCAGAAAAGCCTAGAACAGGAGAAATTTTTCTTCCCTAACACCATAATTGTTTTTAGGGAGAGGGGTTAGTGTTCTAGACAAAACGTATAGATCCTTACATGTTCTCATTAAATTTCTCTGCACATAGTCAATAGTCAGTATGAGTCTTACAATGTGATGCCAGAATCAAGCCAAACTGGGCCATTTCTCAAGATGTTTTCATTCTACTTCAAGTAATGGAGCAATAATGCACTGGCTCATTTAGGAGATGGGTGCACAGCTGACACATATACTTTATTTCTCAGATGAGTTTTTGGGCAATGATGCCCTCATTCTTTTTGATGCTTGATATAGGAGTTTCCTGTTGATACAGTAGCAGAGACCACTGATGCTACCCAAATATCCAGATGCTCCTTGACTCTTTCCAGCATCACACATTCACTCTAACCAAAGAAAATGGGGAAGGGGAAGCTAACAAAGAGCTAGTGAGCCTTTCTAGGCCGTTTTTTTCTGTTGTGATGACTTTAGCAGATTCAAAAGCCAGATGACACAATTACAAGAGGGAGATGGGCTGTCTAACCGGCATGGCATTGTGATGTCATAAAACTCTGTGTTAAGCACTAAGAGGTAGTAGTTCATCTATATTGAAAGCTAGCCCTAAATACAGGACACCTACTTTTATTTCTTCAAGCTTTCATTAAAATGCTGCATTTATCTCAAACTTATATCTTATTTGTACTAACTACTTTTGATGTGTCTAGACCTTTTGGTGTTCTGTAACTTTATCTATATTCTTTATTCCTCCTAATTGTGGACCTTAAAGTTGCACAGAGTCAAGTACAAAGCCCAAAAAATGCTTATCAAAAATATCCACTCCAGGAATATAAAATTGAAAGCAACAAAGCAATAAGAATGCATGGGCACAGTTAATAGTTTAGTGGTTACCGGAGGGTAAGGGGAGAGGAGGGTGGGAGAGAAGAGAGGGGAAGTCAAATATATGGTGATGGAAGGAGAATTAGCTCTGGGTAGTGAGCACATAGATGCCATATTGTAAAATTGTACACCTGGAACTTATGTAATTTTACTAACCAATATCACCCCAGTAAATTTAACAAAACAAAACAAATAAAAAGAAAGACAAAACCATCCACTTTAATTGCTAAAGAAATGCAAAACAAAATGACCAGTTATCTTTTATTTTCCATTTTTGAGATACAAAACAAAGTCTAAGCAAAACTTTGCATACACTCTTATCAGGCATGTACATTGATGCTACCTTTTGGAGAGTAATTTGACCCTCTCTTGTCAAAATTTCAATGCACGGACTCTTTAACCTAGCAATTGCATTGCTAGAAATTTACCTGACAGATGTGCTAAAAGTATGTGAAAGAAAATTCATTGCAATATTGTTGGAAAAAGGAAAAACAAACAAACAAAAACTGGAAACAATTTCAATGTCGATTAGTAGAGAACTGGTTAAATAAAGTATATCTATTTAATGAAATACTATCCAGCTTTTAAAAAAGAATGCTATAGATATATACATTTGTAGGGGAATATCTCCAAGATATGTTATTAACTATAAAAACCAAGAGTGCAATATAGAAAAAAAGCAAGAGTGTCTATGTACACATATTGTGGCATATGTAGGTTTTAAGTGGTATAACTGTATTCTGGTTTATGAGGACAAATTGTGCTGAAAGAATGTATAAGACAGTTAACTAAATCATATTTGGGGAGAGGAACAGGAAGTCAGGAGGCAGCAGGAGGAGACTTCTTTTCACTTGAGATCTGCTCTATATCTCATTCTATCTATACATGTTTTGTGTTTTTTTTAAAGATTTATTTTTATTGTTTTTGACAGAGAGAGATACAGAGACAGAGACAGAGAGAAGGGGGAGGGCCCAGAACAGTCTCCATAGTTGCACATTATTCGTTTTTCCACATAGTTTCATTCCACAGGTAGGAGTGGGGCTGCACAGGGCAGGAACTGGGCCGGGGTCTTCACCCCGGTAAGAACTGAACTGGGGGCATTCCCCAGTTCAGCATATGGGTCCACACGGGCCGGGGCCGGGATTCGATCCTTGGTCCCCGGGACTGCAAAGTGAGCGCTTAACCCACTGAGCCATCCCGGCTTCCCCTACATGTTTTTTTTGTTTTTTTTTTTATTTTTTTTTAATTCCTTTTATAAAGGATATATGCATGGATCAGGTTGTGTGTGCACTTTTTAATAAGACCGTCTCTGGGTAATCCATTTCTTTGATATACTCTTATTTTCCTACGGTAAGAAACTATTTTTAGGGAATGCTGGAATAGCTCAGTGTTTGGGCTCTTGCCTTGCAATCACAAGGTCCAGGGTTCCATCCCCAGCCCCAGTCTGTGCAAACCCCACACGCTGAACTGCGGTACAACTGGTAACTGCTGAGATGGTTCAGTGGTGAAAGTTCTCGCCTCTCATGCAGGAGGCCCCTGGTTCAGTTCTCACCCTGTGTGGACCCACATTCACCTGTGTGGAATGAAATCATGTCACAACTAATGATGTACAACTATGGAGACTGCTCTGGCCCTCCTACCTGCTCTCTCTCTCTCTCAAAAATCAATAAAGTAAATCTTAAAAATATATATAAAATTTAAAAGAGACCCTAAGATTAGAAACAAAATTTTATGAAAGCTCATATCCAGCCATAAAGAAATATCCTTTGAAATCAATTTTTCAAAGAAATCAACTAAAAGCACTATCTCCATCTCAATCAAAACAGTATCACAGTAACTTTGTTAAAGGCCTTATTCAAATTAAGATGGGCCATATCTTCAGTTTTCTCTCAATATACTAGTTTGGCAACTCTGTTCTAAAAGAAAATGAGCTTCATTTAGAATGCCAACTGACTGAAATTCATTCACCAAGAGGGTTATATAAATATAAATGTAATTATATGGTTTAATTTAACTTGACTTCACTTTAAAAATAAGAAATCATTGTAGTATAAAAGTAATATATCTAATATTGTATGCAGCATAAACCTGTATAATTGATTATATAAAAGCTTTTTGGATGAAATTTTTAGAAAATGAATCAGAATACAAATTAAGACAAAACAAAACAACACTTCAGAGACAGTATATACATCTCAAGAAACAAATTTATAGATTTAAATCAGAAGCTCTCTAATTTTATTAAAAAATAAATATTCTACACCAATATTCTTGTATTATATTCATGTTTGAGTCATTCAGTTTATTTCTGGGGAATAGAAAAGGTATTCTGAATTAATAGATCTCTCAATTAACAGAAATGTAGGTTTTTAAATGCTATGTCAGGCTAAGCATTTTTAGTAGAAATCTTTCTAAAAAGGACAGCCCACTTGACAACCATAAAAAATCACATGAGTTAACATACTCATAATTTAATTTACTTTTGAGGACTAAGAATAGCAGTCCCATCTTTTTCCTAACAGGTAACAACTTTTGAGACCCCTAATATTGTTGACTGACCTGTACGACCTAGCCCAATTCTTTAACTTTACCCCACAAACCACTCCTGTTCCTACATCCCCTCCTACACCTTTTTGGTTGCTTTATATTACCATTCAGAGATTCTCTCTATTTCATTTCAGTTGGTAACACAGCAATATGGGACACAATTCTTAAGAGGGTGAACTATAAAACTAGTCTTTTCCATATTATAAATAAAATAAGTAATAGAGGTTAATGTTTTAAACCTGTGGTTTTGATCTATTTGCAGCACAGTCCTCTCTTCAAGATCTGATTAAAACTACAGGCTCTGCCCTTCACATATGAACAACAAAATAACAAGTTTGCTTACAACATCCAGTGTTATTATTGGATCAAGTCTACCAATATGCCCTATATAAATCCAAGAACATCAAACAGGAATTTCTGTCTGTCTTGTTCGCTGCTATATCCAAAGTACCTACCACAGAATAGTGCCTGGCACATAGAAGATAATGTTGTAGGTTGAATGAATAAATTAATTAAAACAAAACACAGATAATCATTTCAGAATTGTTTCTATTGGAGAAAATAAACAAAAACAAGACTTGAAACAAACCTAAATGTTGTTCATTGGAGAAACAGTTAAATAAAACTGTGGTATAGTCACACTAGGGAGTAATACACAGAAGTTAAGAAAGGCAAATATGTACATCCATATTTATTTGGAAAACAATCTAAAATATACCGTTAAGAATGAAAAACAAGTTTCAGAAATATATGCATACGAAGGTATGTCGGCATACAGTATGGTAAAAAATTTGTTTAAAAAAAATCTGGAATGTTACATATCACGTTGATGATAACAACTACTTGTAGGGCAGCTGTACGCAAAGTGTGGTTTGGACAGCGCTTGAGTCCCTGGGACCCTTTTCGAGGTCCACTATCTTCAAACTATTTTCATAATACTAAGACGCTGTTGGACTTTTTCACCTCTCATTCTCTCATGAGTATACAATGGAATTTTTCAAAAGTTACATGACAAGTGATATTGCAATAGATATAAAGTAGCAGAATGAGAATCTAACTTTTATTATGCCACATTTTAAAGAAATATATAAAAATATAAAGCACTGACATTCTTTTCTATCAATTCCCCCCCCCTTTGGAAAAATAGAGTTATTTCCCCCCAAAAAAATAGATTATTTATGTTAACATGTAATAGGTACAGTATTATTTTAACTGAATAAATACTAAAATTACTTTAATTTCTAGTATGGTTAATATTGATAGTAACCCACATAAACAAAAGCCCTTTAAAGTTGCCAATAATTTTAGTGTGTAGAGGGGTCATAAAACCACAATTTTGAGAATTGTTGCTCTCAGGAGAGAGTAAAGATTTTGGAGACTAAGGAGGAGATGACTTTCACTTTACCTGTACAGTATAATGTTTACAAACAAAATATATGTGTTATCACTTACATAATTAAAAATGTATTAAAAAATGGGAAGATGGGATGGCTCAGTGGGTTAAGCGCTCACTTTGCAGCACTGGGGACCCAGGATCGAATCCCGACCCCGGCCTGTGTGGACCCATGTGCTGAACTGGTGAGTTCCCCCAGTTCAGTTCTCTCTCTGTCTCTGTATCTCTCTCTCTTTCTCTCTCTGTCAAAAACAAAAAACAACAACAACAAAAAATATAATGATCTCTCAGTGTACAATTGCCTATATTAAGAGTGTTTAATAGCAAAGCAGAACCCCCACGTGAAGCAATTTTCCATTTTCAGCTGCCTAACATCTAGGAATGCAGTTTCTACTGACACATGCCATTTAAAAATTTACACAAGACAGTTGTTAAATCTTGGAGGCTGCCATCAGTTCCTAGCCTACTGTCTCTTCCCTTCTCTGGAAGCCACTTTACAAAATCAGAGGCCCTATTGGTTTATGCCCCTCCTTTCTAGCAAAATAAGGAAGGATATGATAATTCATTTTTGGTTGGTTGACTTTATAAAATATAATCACACTAAATCACCTTAAACAGTTATTTTGATTGTAAGCATACCAACTCAAATTATGCAATGAGAAGCTTTCTGCAGCTGGAAACTGGTATTTCCTCTAGTTTAGAGATGTGTCTAGGCCTGAGGGGTTTGGAAAACCATAGCAAGTCTACTCAACCAATCTCTGAAGGCAGTAATGGCATCCTTTAGAATTACTTTGCCATTGAAAAGAGTTGGAAGTGGGTAATCACAGTCTCTCCAGATGATTTCCTATTGGAAGCCTTGGCCTAGAAAGTGCTAGAAGTGAGGGGGACCGGGGGAAGACAAGAGCTGATATTTATTATCTACCAAGGTGCAGGCACTTCATACCCTTTAACTTATTTAATACTAACAACCACCTGAGGTGAGTAACATTTGCATTAAAGGAAAAGAAAAAAAAAAACAAAGAATGCTCAGAGAGGTGAATCCTCTAATTCCTTAGCTAGTAAAGGGGCAAGGTAAGGAATCAAATTATAGCTGTCACATACCAAAGCTCTGTACCATCACTGTTCCACGCTGATTCCGTTTCTTCTGCTCCAGAGGCCTATGGTTCCTCTTTCCAGATCTCCCCAGCCCTAACAGAGTACAGTCTCGTTCTACCTTCTCTAACCCTGACTTAACCCCAGGCCTTGCAAATTCTCTCATTTCTACCTCATATGGTTTATTTCAATTGAGAGCTGGTAGTAGAGGTAGTGCTATAAAACTCCTATTTACTCCTTTTCTCTATCATCTGGAATGCTCTAGTTCTCATATTATACCTAACTCTGAATTTGAAGATTCTGATGGAGTTGTATGTCTTAGAAAATGGCCTCCTTATTAAGTGAGGTACATTGTTTTTGAGCTACTTATTCAGGTAAAAAATATTAAAAATTTTACATTCTAACCTTATGTCAACCAAGATGTGTTTATACAAATTAATTAAAAGAGAGAAAGTGCCAAAACTTTCCCATAATACAATCAATACCTACAGTTTTCTATCTTTAAAATGAGAAAAGGTTTCTGAATTGTGTAATTAATAGGTTACTCGAGTCTGGTGATAGTTACCACAGTCAGTGTATTAAAGCCAGCTCTCCCAAGCAGATGTCCTAGGTCATTGACAGCAGTGAAAGGAGAAACGTGTGGAGAAAATCCTCCTTCCCTTTCCGTTTCTGCTAACTGCAACGAACACCGAAGTTCATAAAGTGTGTCGCCTCCAAACATAGCACCAATAAAAACTCCATCTGGTTTTAAAACATAATGAATCTGTAATAAATACAAGACAACAAAACTATTCAAAATTTTATATATAAAAATGTTAAAAGAATACATATATGGTATCTAAATCAGTATTTATAATTATCATTCTGATTTTGTCAAATTAATAATCATAATTTAAGATAATTTAATGAATCATACCTAAGGCAACAACTGTCAGAAAAGCATTAAAGTATAATATTGTTGTAAAGATACATAATACATGCATTTATAGTCTTAGTATCTATTAAATATTTGTATGTTTTCAAATTTTCTAAGAATAGACACAACTTACTTTTATAATCAGAAAAATATGAAAGAATTGTACGTGACATTGCAAAAGTCACAATTCCCCCTGTATCTGTGCCCTTTGAAATGCCATTTTGTAACAACTTCCATCAGGAGTCTTCGGGAAGCCGGGATGGCACAGCAGGTAAAGGGCTTGCTTTGTAGCACCAGGGACTGAAGATCAAATCCTGGCCCTGGCCCATGTGGACCTACATGCTGAACTAGGGTGTACTTCCCATGTGGGAGGCCCCCAGTTAGGTTCTCATCCCCTAGTTTGGCCCCTGTCTTAAGGGGGCGTGCCGCCCTGGCCACCTGTGTGGAACAAAAACATGTTGAAAACTGATGATATACAACTATGGAGACTGCTCTGGGCCCTCCCCATTCTCTCTGTCTCTGTCTCTCTCTTTCTCTGTCAAAAACAATAAAATAAATCTTAAAAAAAAAAAAAAGAGAGAGAGATGAAGTCTATTTTCTTCTCTTTGAATCTGGGTTGGCCTTGTAAACTGATTTGGCCAAAGGAATGGAATGTGACAGTGTGTCAGTGTCAAGTTAAGGTCTCAAATAGACTTGCATGCTTCCATTTGCTCTTTTGGAGCCCTGTCTGGCCACTTTAATTGTGAACAAGCTGGCTTGGTAAAGGCTGAGGGACATGAGGTGCATCCCAGCTCAAGCCATCCCTGACCATCAAGCTCCAAGACAATGTAACAGCGAATCACAGACAAATGGCTGAGCCAAGCCAGAAACAGAAGCATTTCCTAAGTTCAGCCCAAGTTCCCAACCCACACATGATAAGCTAAGTAAACTGTTTTAAACCACTAAGTTGGGACAGTTACTCTATAGAGAGACCATCATGATTCACAACATTAACCAAGAAACACATTAGTTTTCCTTTAGGAGGAGTAACTACCGGTAATCTATTTTTAACTTGAAAATAAAAACATTTTTTTAATTGATAACAAGCAAAATAGTGGTGAGAATGAATTCCGGAATTCCAAATGTTTCCTCACTGATGCTCTTAGAAGTACAATCTGTAACTAGTTTTGACTTTGGCTATTCTCAACAATGAGAAACATTACAGGAGAGGGTGAATTCTGAAGTGACCCAGGACCCAAATCACAGTAGGCTCTTCTAATCAAAGTATCTATTGTGATTTATATTAAACATTTCATTTAGTTATATATTTATTACAGCATAGTGTTTTATAATATTGTATTTTACAAAATGTAAAAATATATTTATTACAAAATGTGAAGCAATTACAAAACAGTATATAAGCAAACCAACCATAAAATCCTTGGTTTCTTCCCTTCTGCCTCTTTAGTGTTACTACCTTCTCTAGTCGCCAAGTTTTAATATAGCAAGCACCTAAGATTTAGTCTGCAGCTCTCTGCAGCTTTTCTCTACCTCAGAAGGTTTATCAATTCCCATAGAAGACTTTCTAATCTTCAGCCTGGGTATTTTCCATTGCCACCTAGGTTTAGTTTATTTCGTGCCTGCACCACTAACACACTCTATCTTTAACTCAACCAACTTCTGGCATTGATTTTCTAATCAGAAAAATAAAGATATTTTGCAGAGTTATTTAACACATATATAAAACAGAACATAGGGGCTGGCAAATAGTATGTGCTTAAGATAAGGTAGTTATATTATCCCCCCCATCAGCCTTTTAATCATGTCACTTTCTTCTTCAAAATTCTCCACTGGCTCTAAACTGCATAAAAAGTAACTCCAAATTCCTTAACCTGTCACCAAAGTCCTAAATCTGGTTCCCAATATATCTCACCAGCCAGCACCGTGCTAATTCCCTGAACAGGCTTCCTCTTTGTCCTTCATGCTCCCGAAGCTCTTACACTTCCCACCTATCTTGATTCTGCCTTTCTGAAGTGCCTTCCCACTACAAATATGACCTAGGCTCTAAGGGCCCATTCAAGTAACTCCTTCCTCTTGAAGCTTTCTTGTCAACTCCAAGCCACAGTGATCTCCTTCCCTCCTCTATATACAATGCTTTTTACCCACCACTCATCTGTTTACTGATAAATACCACCAACAACCATCTAACTAGCATTCTCTAAGTATAAGGCATGGGAAAGATACAAATATAAACAAATGAGGTTCCTACTCACAAAAAATTTATAGGCTATTAAGGAGGAAAAGAAAATGTCTTATGATTACTATTTTGTATAAATTACTAAAGTTTTCATAAATATTTAAAACATGTCAATAATTGGATCTGGTGAATTCCTGGGGAGGGGAGAAATCACTCAATGTACTTAATATGCAAAAGGGCACCAAGGATACTTAATTTGCTTCCATTTCCAACTGTCATAAGTGTAAAACAAAAAATACCTATAAGTTTCCATGTGAAAAGAGAAACATCTATAGGTTTCTAATAATAAATAACAGAGGTTATTAGGATCAACATTAAGTTTCTTACCTGTTTAAGTGCTCTGGGAAGGTCATTCACCCAGTGTAAACTAAAATACAAAAACATATATTTGTTCTAGCTTAATTCATATAATTAATTAGTATTATTATAACTAGTATAATAAGCCACAAAAAGGTATTAATTTTAAGTTTGAAATTGTCTATCAAAATTCACTAATTGTTTTCATAAAAGTTTTAAAATAAAAAATATTCCAAGGAGAAGACCTTCCTTCTGTCACACCAGAAAATGTGATAGTATTTTAGTTTGCTAATATGATTAATTATTCTTCACTTGAATAAAGTAAAAACCAATTTTTTCCCAAAGACATAGAAATGGCCAACAGGTACATGAAAAGATGCTCAACATCACAAATCATTAGGGAAATGCAAATCAAAACCACAAAGAGATTTCACCTTACATCAATTAGGATGGCTATTACCAAAAGGACAAGAGATAACAATTGTTGACAAAGATGTGGAGTAAAGGGAATCACTGTGCACTGTTGGTGGAAACATAAACTGGCACAGCTGCCATAGAAAATAGTATGGAAGTTCCTCAAAAAATAAAAAATTGAACTACCATATAATCCATCAATCGTATTCTGGATATATATCCAAAGGAAATGAAAACACTATTTCAGAAAGATATCTGCCCCCCCCATGTTCAGTGCAGTTATTCAGAACAGCAAAGTATGGAACCAACCTAAGTATCCATCAATGTATGAATGAATAAAACAATGTGGTATAGGTACATAATATAATATTACTCAGCAATAAATAAGGAAATCCTGCCTTATGTGACAATATAGAGGGATCTTGAGGGTATTATGCCAAGTGAAATGTCAAAGAAAAAAATATTGTATGTTTTCACTTAAAAGCCAAACACACAGAAACAGAGTAGAATGGTGATTGCCAGGGGCTGGGAGTTGAGGGAAACAAGATGTCAGTCAAAGGGTACAAACTCCCAGCTGTAAGATAAGTAAGATTTGGAGATCTAAGCACAGATTTCAGGATCTAGTGGTGAGTATAATTAAAAATACTATGTTATATACATTAAAGTTTTCAAACAGTAGATCTTAATTGTTAACGCCATACACAAAAAAAATAGTATTTGTCAAATACAAGGCAAATAGTATTAGTCATGAAAAACTTAACTCAGTATGTTTTCTGATAAATAACACCCCACGTTTTTTAAGATCATAAAAGAAAAAAAAAATCAGAGCTCTATTTACTGAAAACTTAACTGAAGAAACATCTTGCATTATCTTTTAACCCTATTTACCCTCTCCCAGCACATGGTAATATGTGATAGCAAGAATCAGTCTCTGTAGAGTACAGTCACACTTTTATGGTAGAGTTGGCATCCTCTTGTGTTGACTTCCAGGACAGTACTGATGCTGTATTAAACATAATGTTTCTAACAATTATTAGATACGTTCAAAATTAAGGTCATATTATAAACTTTATCACATTTGTGGGGAAACTGGAAGCAAATGAATTAGTTACTTACAAGTAGCAAGCAGATGAGCTAAAGTTAGAACTCAGGTTCTAAATTCCTGCCCAGGGTTCTTTGTTTTTCCTTTCAGGATGGATTCTGAATACTTTTCATTAATTTTCAGCAACAGCTTGTGAACACTTTTCTAAATTTTTTCAGTGCACCTCAAAAAGCAGGGAAGAAGTTACAAACTCAAGGAAAATAGCAAGGGTGACCAACCTTCCCAGTTTGTCTGGGACTGAGGGGTTTCCTGGACACAGGCCTTTTAGTGCTAACACTGGCAAAGTCATGGGTGAACCATGATGACTGATCACCCTAAAAACAAGTACCAGAAGGGTTGTTCTGAGCATGTTGAATCTTTGAAAGAAAACCTGACAATAATAATAGGGCAGAAGAAATAAGGTATCATATAGAATAGTTTATATTCGCTATTAGACACTAAGTTCTTTGAGGACAGGATTCCTGTTGGGAGTTCCTTTTTGTATTCCCCCAAAGCATCTAGTTCAGTGCTTTGCATATCATAATCTATTCAATAAATATTTATAAAACATACTTGTATAATAAATGTAGAGAGGGACATGGCAGATAGCACAAAAGAAAAAACAGTAACCTTGAGGACTATTTCTGTGTAGAAGAAGAATTAAAATTGAAGGGAATACTAGCTTTCCTTTATTTACCAGACTGAGTTTATCAGGGTGCTTTAACATTTGAATATTGGAATAAGCATATAGACTCCTAAGTTACATTGGGGAGAAAAACCCTTCCATCACAGGTGAGCTTTAGCAAACTGAGAAAAGTTGAAGAAAACAAAACAAAACATTGTGATACTATTTATATCACATTCTCCAGTAGAGAGATATAATCCATAAGTCTTTACTAGAGAAACTGTATAGCTTACAAACCAAGAAAACTGGTTTGTGACTTAAAAAATGGTGTTCAGATTATTATCTATTTTCTTTATTATATTAAAACTTTGTAGCATAAATTATCTATTTATAACATCTATATTTTTAAAGTACAAATATAATACAAACCTTAAACTGCTAACCACCAGGTCAAATGTATTTTCTCTGAAGGGAAGGAATTCTTCATCAGCTAAAACACTGACAGTAGGAATTTCCGTTTCTAAGGCATTATTCTAATGGTTAAAAATAAAAGTTCAAAAATATTTATATAAAAATCTCAATTAACACAATCATTGTTAAACTTAGCCAATGTTATACTTACTTGGCAGTTACTATCCCTTCCCCCCCCTCAAAAAGAAAGACACAGAGAAGGCACTCAAAAAATATTTCTTAAATGACACTTAAGATCAGCAAGAAAAACTGGCTAGCTAGTTGGAAAAACATAAACAGGATACCTATCTCACACCAAAACAAATCTCAGAAAAATAAAAATTTCAGTGGAATAATTGAAACCATAAAAGTACTAGATAAAAATATGGATGAATATTTTTATACCCTTCAATGAAAATACCTCCGTAAACAAGACTAAAAAGCCAGAAACTTAAAAAAAAACCTGATATACTTTATGATAAATTAATTTTAAAAAACTTCTTACAAGCAATAAATAATGTAAACAAGAAACTTGGGAAAATACTGACAACATAATTAATAAAAGATTAATGTCCCTCAAAAATAATTTAAAAAAAGAATAAGATCTTATAAACCATCTATAATAAAAACATGCTGGGATGTAGGGATAGCTCGGCAGTATGAGTGCGTGCCTTAGAACTGCAAGGTCTGGGAATCAAATCCTAGCCCTGGTCTGTGCAAACCCATACTCTAAACTTCAGTGCAACTGGTAACCACTAGAATGGCGGTGAAGGTTCTTGCCTCCCATGGGGGATGCCCCCAGTTCTGATCCCGCTTGAGCGGTCCTACATCCACCTGTGTGGAATGAAACTATGTCACAACTAACAACGTACAACTATGAAAACTGCTCTGGGCCCTTCCTCCTTCTCTCTCTCTCTCAAAGAATAAAATAAACCTTTAAAAAACAAACAAACAAACAAAAAGCATGCCAAGACTAAAGTAGACAAAGCACAAGGTATAGGCACATCACAATATTACTTAAAACACTCAGAAACTAAAAAATACCAATAGCTAAATATCAGTAGCCAAAAGTCTTAACAGCTATTTGGCTGGTCCAATGTTGCCAAAGAGAAGAAGAAAAAGGTACTTTCATCTATTACTATTAATCAATGTGTCTAAGTCAGTCTGGAATCCATAATTTTCACTATCAGAAATTTATTCCCAGAGAGAAAAATAAATCAAAGCCACTTTATATGATGATATTCATGACAATGTTAGTTGTTGAGAAACTAAAAATACAACTTTCCTCCAATACAAATTTAGTTAAAAAAACCATGGAATATTCATATATTGGAATACTATATAGCCATTTAAAAAGACAGTGTATGTGTGCATGTTTGTCA